>SNQJ01S0030719.1:35219-73196 GCA_010110895.2 Picea sitchensis
TTTTTTTTTTTTTTTAAATCCAAAATTTGGTATTTTGGTCCATAATTGATAGTTGAATTAGTAAACATAAAGTGTTGCTCAATTTTTTATATTTTATTAGTCCTTGCCAAAGCTTTGGTGTTTTGGTCCATAATTGATAGTTGAATTAGTAACCATAAGGTGTTGTTGCTCAATTTTTTATATTTTATGAGTCCATGCTAAAGCACGGAATATAGTGATCCAGTCAAATTGTTTTGACTTTTTTTCACCTCAAGCAAAAAATTATGTAATTTTTTTGAATGTTTTATAATATTTATGTATTAAATTTAATATTTAAAAAATATTAATTATTTTTTTAATATTTGATATTCAAAAATTCTATTTTATGATTGGTTGTAAAAGATGAAATGATAATTTATTCTTGTTTGGATGTTCTATTTTATGATTGGTTGTAAAAGATGAAATGATAATTTATCTCTGCTTGGATGTGAAATTGTCAAATAAAAAAATTTAAAAAAAAAAAAATTCTAAAAAAATGCCATGTGTCTTACTTCTTAATTCTATGTCCTACACTTATTTATTGTTATCTCGGTTGTTTAATTCTTCTTGATTCTATGTCCTACACTTATTTATTGCTATCTCCTTTTGTTAATTCTTTGTCCTACACTTATTTATTGTTATCTCCTCTCTTTGATTAAAAAAGAGATCTAAAAATTTGTCATGTGTCATACTCCTTAATTCTCTGTCGTACACTTATTTATTGCTACTATCTCAGTTGTTTAATTCTTTGTCCTACACTTATTTATTGCTATCTCTTATTTATTGCTATCTACTCTTTTTGATGTGCTGAATTTATTTGTTTTACCAAAAGAAATTTTCAATAATACAAGTTGCAATTAAAATGAAGATCGTCTTACAATGGCGTAGCAAAATGTAGGTTTTGTATTTAAGGCTTATAATAACAAATGACAGTTACATGATTAAGAATCTTCCTTTTAAATTGAATCGGATAGGCCAAATAAAATCCTTTTAAATTGAATCCCTATGTCAAATAAAATACAATGTTATGGTGCTTAATGCCAAATAAAATACAATCGTCCATAATGTCCAAGTAGATATTTAATATCAAATCAAAATACTATATAAGCAACTGCAAAAGTAGATATTTAATGTCAAATCAAAATATTGTATAAGCAACTTATAATTTATGGTCCCAACTCCATATCACAAATTTGTTTATGGCAATTAAATTACCGAGAGTCAATTCTGCGAGTGGTGCTAGCTAATGCAATCATAAATGGCTATATATTGAGAGCTGAAAGGGTTGCACACATTCCCAACACATATTGTGTGAGTTGTTCCTGCTAGAAAAAATGTCTTCAAGGAAGAGCATATTGTGTGAGTTGTTCCTGCTAGAACAACAAATCCTTAAGGAAGAGATTGTTAGTGGAAGGGTGGAAAGGATCAATATCTCGTAATAGTAACGAGCTATGAGTTATTCAAGGTATGGCTATGGATTTGAAATAATATCTATTATAGATTGTCTTTTTTTATATCAATCTGTTAAGAGATTTATCTCAATGGGTTTGGATAAATTCGTAAAATATAAATGAAGCCTTCGCATCTCAGTGTGGAAATAAGACATCACGAACTAAAAAACAGAGTTTAGAAAGCCATTGAAAATGTTATTCCTCTCTAAAAAAAATGATTGAATAATTAAATAATTAATGTATAATGTGAACAATTAGCAATGGAAAAAGTTGGTGGGTATAGATTTGTTGTAAATATATCAAGAAGACAAATTTATTGTGGCCTAAGTGTGAAGGGATATCCTACACCACTGACAAGGCTACGTAGGTTATCATTGATAGTCTCTTTGAGGGAGACTATAAAGACATGTGGGATGCAGTCTGAAAAACTTCAATGATCTGCAAGGAAGTGATCAACATTTATGCTTGGAACGTTTATCCAAACATTCTAGAAGAGGTTTGGCTAAACCATCCATATCTATTTTCTGCATATTCGACCAAACAATAGTTTCAATAGTTTTAGGGTTCGCGGCTACAATCCCATGATCAAAAACATTTACATTACCAATGATTAGATTCAAGCTCAACAAAGAACCAAAATTTTTCATAGGAATGAAGTTATATTACATCATAAGGTTGGATCCCCTACGATCACCCTGATACGCCATATCTAAGTTGAGGTACTTGGACTAGCCTGGGATGGGTCGGGACACAAGCTTACTTTTGATTCAGAAATGGAAAATGCTTCATTGGTTTTCCAAAGCATCTACTGAGAGGGGATTATGTTTTAATATCATGTGAATGATACCATCACTCTTTGGAGTGTCCATTAATAAATAGTTTGGACGAACACCGTACTCCATACAAACGAGAGACGACCGCCAAGTCCAAGTGATCAAAATTCAACATGTTAGAGCCCATCAAAGGGGGTCCATCACGTCCTAGAAGCGCTATTAAATAATTCCACGTAAAAAAAAATAGTTTTAATTTTTGAAAATTATTCCCGAAATTTTAAAAAGAAACTAAAATTTCTTACAAAGGGTAATATTTTAAATTGCCCATCATTAAAATTTGTCAGCACTGATACCAGTTAACTGATCCAGATTTTATGAGCAGAATGAAATGAATACAGATTATTAACAAAAGATGCTTAACACATAGTAACAGATATACATTAAAATTGGTTTCTATTCAATAAGGAAATAAGTTGAAACTATAAAATGCAGCGGAAAACAAGATGGCTAGAATGGTGGCGGCTTATCTCTGAGAAGAGATGTGACGACTGTGCTCATTCGTAAGAAGATGATTACAATGAGGCTCTCAAGGCCTTTTTACAATAAACATGAATGTCAAAAACCATAGACATCCAAAAACCTAACCCTAGGAGATGAAGTGCCAAAAGTCATGTGGACCCCGTTTGGGTAAGTTAGTACACCAACTTCCCGGGGTCATAACTTTTGCATACGATCTCCATTTTAGGCGCACAATATCCCATTAGAAAGGTCTATCCGAGGACTACACATGTTTCCTATGGTGAGCCCCACACATTTTGACTGTGGCGAGCCCTAAAAACGTTGTTTAGGGCCTCAAAACGGCCCCAGAAGTCAGGGACCCGAAAACTAGGAAGAAACTGTTGAACTGGAAAATTGCCAAAATGAACCAGTTGGAATAGGTGGGAGGCCACTGAAATCCATTTGGATCAATCCTCCCCCCTTAGAAAGCAATTTTCTCCATTGCGTTGAGTACCCCCATTAGATGAGGAAATTTCTGTTGAATTTGGCCCCGGGTGAGCCACTTGCCTTGGTGCAGGAGCTGCCCTGCTTTGACAACTTGATAAAGTTGGATTTTTTGTTGGCGAGTGCCCTTGACCTATTTTTCCACAATCTAATCATTGTATGCATGTTGTATGCATTTGAGGTTGATCTATGTTGGTGTCAGTTGTTTTGCTATCTCTGAGGTGTCCAATAGTTGTGGGAAATAAGGTTGAAGGAGATCCACGTTGAACACTGGGTGCAAGCCAAGGAAAGGAGGAATATTGAGCTCAAAATTATTATGACCCACAACCTTGTTGATGGTTTACGGCCCATAACGGAGTGGGCTAAGCTTCCGATGGGGTCCGATAAGGCGTTCTTTCTGCAAATGCAACCAAACTTTGCCGCCCACCTGAAAATTATCTGGCACCCGGTGTTGATCATGGCGCTGCTTGTACTTTTCATTGAACTTATGTAGGATATCCTGAACCTGTTTGTGGATGTGTTGGATCCGCTCAATGAACCAGGTGGCTTTTTCAACTTCGTTTGGAGCAGGAGATGAGTCGATCGAGGTAACCACATGGGGTAGTGCAACATCTATGGGACCCAATGGTTGGAATCCAACCCCACCTGAAAGGGGTTGTGGCCAGTTGAGCTATGTAGTGCTCAGTTGTAGATATGTTGGACATAGGGAAGACTCTCATCCCATGTGCGAGGGTGCTTGGAATTATACATGTGCAGGATATGCACAATCCTTCGATTTACGACCTTGGTTTGGCCATCTTTCTGGGGGTGGAAGGTTGTGGATTTGTTGAGCTTGGTGTCCAGCAGTGACCAGAGACTCGACCAGAATGTGCTGAGAAATCGACTGTCACGATCCGAGACAATGGTTTGTGGGATTCCAAAATGTACCCAGACTCATTCAAAGAAGAGCTTGGCAATGGCCTCTGTTGTGATGCTCTTCTTGTAAGTGGCCAGAATCGCCATCTTAGAAACGCGATCAACAACCACAAAATAATAGTCATTTCCCTGCTTGGTGGACAGGAGGCCCGACATGTAGTCCATGGAGATGGATTCCCATGGCCTATGAGGAGTAGGCAGAGGGGTGTACATGCCATTTTTCTTAGTGGTCAGTTTGGCAATAGCGTAGGCAGTGCACGATCTGATATACTTGTTGAACTCCTGTCGAAGTTTCGGCCAGTAGAAATGTTTCTGCAGCATTGCCACTATATTTTCGACACCGAAGTGTCTTGCCACCCGACTGTAGTGGGCTACCCAGATCATCTTTTCTTGCTCGCTTGATGGAATGAAAATATGGCCTAGACGACACAACATCCCATCCTAAAGATTGAAATTAGCGACAATTGTGTTTGCGACCAACATTTGGTAGGTGGTGGTGAAGTATGGGTCTGTCTCATAGAGTTGCAGCCATCCAGAGGTCTCATGGTTGCAATATTCTAGCACCGTAGTGAGTGTCGCAACTGGTGTTCTGCTAAGGAAATCAATGACGCGGTTGGTGCTTCCTATTTTATACTTGATCTTGAGGTGGAATTGTTGCAAGTATGTGGACCACTTCTTATGGCGGTCATTCTGTAATTTTCCTTGTGTCTGCATGAACTACAGTGGCTTATGATCAATGTCGATGATTGTCCCCTTCCCAAGAATGTAATGTCTCCATTAGCGACAGGCTTGCACAATGGATTACATTACTTTGTCGTAAGTAGGTTACTTACGAACAACATCTGATAGTGTCTCACTATGATAAGCCACGGGGTGGCCATCATGAGTGAGAACAATGCCCACAGCATAGTCTGAAGCATCTGTCTCGATATCAAAGGGTTGTTGCAGGTCCGGTAGTGAAAGTACTGGGGCTTAGCACAAGCGTTGCTTCAAATCATTGAGCGGTTATTGTTGGGACCGGCCCCACACAAATTTCGCCTTACCACCACCCCTGGTTACTTGGTTGAGGGCCCATGCAATATGGGAGAATCCTAACACAAACCTGTTGTAGAAATTGGCAAGAACCAAGAAGCTCCGAAGCTCAGTGAGTGTGGTTGGGGCTGGCCAGTCACAGATGACTTGGATCTTGGTTGGATCTACATGTACCCCATGCTGATCAACGATGTAGCCCAGGTAATGGACCCTGTCCATGTTGAAGGAACATTTTTCCAAGTTGGCGTATAGCTTGTGCTACTGCAGGGTGTGCAGAACCTGCTGAATATGCTGCAAGTGTTCTGCCCAAGTCTTGTTGTAAATGAGAATGTCATCCAGATACACCACTACAAAAGTATTGGTGAATGGTCGCAGGATATTGTCCATCATCCTCATGAAAGTGGTTGGAGCATTTTTCAAGCCAAAGGGCATGACCAACTGTTCGAAAAGACCTTCTTTTGACTGGAAGGTGGTATTCCATACATCTGTCTGTTCTATTGGGACCTAGTGGTAGCCAAACTTTAGATCAATCTTACTGAATTGTTTGGCCCCCGTGAGCTGATCAAGGAGGTCATCAATTCGGGGAATCAGGTACCAGTTTTTTACTGTGATTTTATTCAGGGCTCGGTAATCAATGCAGAGTCACCAGGTTCCATGTTTCTTCTATACCAGCACGATTGGGCTCCCACAAGGTGATGAGATGGGAAATATGTTCCCCATGTGGAGAAGCTCTTGGATCTATCGCTCAATCTCCTCATTCTCTAATAGAGAGCAGCAGTATACTGGCCCATTGGGCAGCAGTGCGTCGGGGGTCAAATCGATGGGTTCCTTGACCTGACAGTGCAGAGGTACCCTGGTAGGTGAGGAGAAGATATCCTAGTATGCTTCCACGACCTTATCCATTTGCTCCTGTTGTGTGGAGAGGTCGGTAGAAAAGACCCTGGATGTGGTTGCGATCTTTCACTCATTCTGAGAGTGAATCACAAAGAAGACAAACTTCCCCGTCTGAGAGATGACCCTCCTGCATTGCTTGGCAGAGATCAAGGAAATAACACTAGGTGGGATTTCCTCTAGTATCCTGTACAATTTCTTTTTCAAAGCAATAATAACACTGTGAGGCCTAGACTCATATACAGCATGGCATTTCCATAAATATGGTTGGCCCAAAAGAACATTACAAACTTCAAGAGGGGAAACATCACACAATACCTCGTCTTTGAAGGGATTGATGTCATATGACATGCGACATTATTGGCTGACGCAGATGTCGCTTCCTTGGCGGAGCCATCCGATCGTGTAGGGATGTGGGTGCGACATTGTCGGCAGGGCAAGTTGCTTGAAAACCTCTACTGAGATGAGGTCCTTTTGGCTAATGCTATCCATGATGAAGTGCAGCGGGGTACCCTTCACCCACATCTGTGAATGAAAAAGGCGCTCGCCTTCCTCTGGCTTGTCTGGTTCACTGTGATGGAGATTGGTGGTACAAACGGTAGCACTGGGTTCTGTATCAATGATCTGTCTCCCCCTTTATGGTTCTGACTCATAGTTGGAACCCGCATCTGATTAAGAGGATTTCACCTTAGCCACCAACGACTGCTTTGAGTGATAATCGATAGTGTTATGCTAGGGGCTCTTATAGAAGTCGCACCACTTCCCAGTATCTTTCTTTGTCTTTCTGGTGTCCTTCTTTGCTTGTGGCCTGGACTGGTTGTCCTGAGTCAGTCCATCTTTGCTATGTCCTTTGTTCTACAGGTTGGGGCCGCCCTTTTCTGGCATTTTCTGTGCGGGGTTCCCATGCCCAAATTGTCACGACTTTTGTTTGAGCTTCTTCTCGATTTTGACAGCATATCAGTAGGTCGCGCCCAAGGATGAGATGTCCAGAAGCTCCATTTTATCCTGGATGTATCTATCCATACCGTCACAATACTTGAGCACCAGATGTCGCTCAGAATCTTTGATACCCAGCTTGGTGCGCAAGGTATGGAAGATATTTGTGAACTCGGGCACTACTTGGTCTCTTTCCTGCCGCAGTGTGGTCCATTTTGTATACAGATCGTCATAACTTCCAATGGGATAGTACTATTCCTTAATAGCATCCCTGAAGGACTCCCAGGTGACCGCAACTGTATATAATGAGGGTTCCTCTATTTCCTTTTGCTCACAGAAAGTTTCCCACCAATCTTTGACATGGGGAACGGCTTTGAGGAGCGCAAAAGTAATCTTTTCTCTATTCGATAAGTTATGGACAGAGAAATACCCTTTTATCAAATTCAACCATTTGTCTACAGCATCTGCGTCTATCTAACCTTCAAATATAGGAATATCAAAGTTGATTTGTACCTTGAAGGGGGCGGCATCTCCATTTGAGGAAGATTTGTCGCTTGTTGGTAGCCACTAAAGGATTTGCGCAAAACTTTCCATCATCTCGTTCCTTTGTTTCGTGAGGGATTCCTTGAGCAACATTTTGAAGGGATCTCCTGTCCCGTTGTCTTTATTTTCTCCCATCATGAGAGGTCACTTGGGTGTGTGAAATACTTTTTCCTTAAGAGAAACAAGCTCGAGACCTAATTCTTTGTGCCCTGACCTCGTTGGGGACATGCATAAAGAACGACAAGGAGAAGACCGCTCTGATACCACTGATCCATATTTTATGAGCAAAACGGAATGAATACAGATTATTATCAAAATATTCTTAACATAGAGTAATAGATATACAGTAAAATTGGTTTCTATTCAATAAGGAAATAAGTTGAAACTGTAAAATGCAGCGGAAAACAAGTTGGCTAGAATGGTGGCGTCTTATCTCTAAGAAGAGATGTGACGGTTGCGCTCATTCGCCAGAAGATGATGACAATGAGGCTCTCAAGGCATTTTTACAATAAACAGGACTGTCAAAAACCCTAGACATCCAAAAACCTAACCCTAGGAGATGAAGTGCCAAAAGTCATGTGGGCCCCGTTTGAGTAAGTTAGTACATCAACTTCCCAGGGTCATAACTTTTTCATACAATCTTCATTTTAAGCGCACGGTATCCCGTTGGAAAGGTCTATCTGAGGACTACACATGTTGCATGTGGAGATCCCTACACATTTAGACTGTGGCGAGCCCTAAAAACGTTATTTAGGGCCTCAAAATGGCCCCGGAAGTCAGGGACCCGAAAACTAGGAAAAAACTGTCGAACTGGAAAACTGCCAAAATGAGCCATTTGGAATAGGTGGGAGGCCACCGACATCCATCTGGATCATTAACACTCCATTGGTGTTTGGAGTACATTGTATGGGTAGATACAGGCTCCAGCTGGAGTCTAGGAAATAAAGTTTGATGTGTGCAAAATTGCGAATGACAGTGAAGTTCCCTTCAAATCTCATTACCGTAACTTGGAGGTTGGACGACCCGTTGGAACTTGGAGCAATGGAGCAGGGAGGGGAATTAATTTCATTTGTTGAGTTGGTTATAGAATTAATGTGTTCTCGAATTACGATACGCAACCTTTTTTCCTCTTTGAAGTGCTTGAATCTCCATTACGTTTTCTCTGGAGTCTCTAGTGTTGTTTCCGAATTTGCAATTGCAACCATTTCCCCCGGATTCACTATACGTACTGGCCAAAATTCCATTGCTTGGAAGTTATAAGTTTTTTTTAGGTTTTCTATGGAACCTTTGGTCCAGTTTCCAAATTTCTACTTTCACCCATTTCTCCCATATTCACTATACCCATGGGCCAAGAGTCAAGACGCCACTGCTTGGAAGTTGGAAGTTTTAGTAACAATGACTTTCGGAGTTTAGAACGAGGGGACAACTTCGCCAAGCCAGAAAGGCAAGGTCCGATTTGCAGTATCTCCAAGTTTGCAATTGGGGCTTCAAGTTTGTTTATGAAATTTCTATTGAAATTAACATAGGGTTTCTTTCCCGCTAATTTTATTGCACTGTCGTATTGAAATTAACATAGGGTTTATTTCCCGTTAATTATATTTCACTTTCATGAGTCAGAGATTATCAAATTCGAGGTATTTTATGGTATTAGAGACTACCTGCATTATTTTGTTTCACATTAAAAACATGAATACAGAACCCTAAAAATTATTTACCCATAAACATGTCATGAACACAGAACCCAGAAACACTCTGGAATGAATCTGTTTTACCTGCATGAAATTGAAGAGGAGCTTCACATCACATGAATCCCTCACCCGTAAAAATTGGTCGATATGGGGACTGGGACGCCTTCTAACTGAATCCAACAGAGTACGTTCCTCTTGTGAACTGAGGCAACACAATGTAGAAAGGGTTCTTTGGCAGAGATTGCGAGGAATTGTTGATTAAATTCCTATGAGAACACTGTAAATGAACTAGAGAGCCAGAATTAATTGTAACCTACAAAATTTTGTTGAGAAATAAAAGACTGATTGGCTTCAATCTTATGATGGTTTTCCCATCTTCATTTGGGTTTCCCGGGTTACATTAAATCTCTGTCTAGTATGAGTTATTTTATTGATGTATGATGTCTGTGTGATGGAGCTTCAATCTTATGATGGTTTTCCCATCTTCATTTGGGTTTCCCAGGTTAAATTAAATCTCTGCCTAGTATGAGTTATTTTATTGATGTATGATGTATGTGTGATGGTTTTGTGATTCCCAACTAGATTTTGGTCAAATGGTGTCAGAATTTCTTTTGTATTACGGTAAATTCCTATTTGAAATCACTCGTTGTGGACATTTTTCATAATTACAACAGTTATGAATATGAGACCTTCCACTTAATGGTATTCGATGAGATCAAGATCTATTTTTTTTTTTTTAAGTAAAAAAGGAGGATCTTGTTATATTGAAGTTGCAGGTTTACAAAGTCTTTTGGAACGCCAGCTGTCCTGCCTAAAAAGGAAACCGAGACAGTTGGTCGTTCCATGTCACTCGTTTTCAAACATAAATAACTAGGCTACCATCCATCCTGCCCGAAGGAAACCCAGACACATGGCCACCATTAGTTTAAGTCTGTTCCTTAACTTACTACTGACAACATAACTATGGTCTAACTGAGCTAAAGCTCTGTTTTGAAACAAAAGAAAATTTCTAACTATGAACATTCACAAAACCTTTTACCGGGTGTTCTCGTCATCTTTGCCATTCTGTCCCAGTCTGACTGGAAGCACATAGGCTTGTGCGCATGTAGGGCATTGTCGGCTTAGAGATGTGTTGGAGTAAGCAGCGTACATCATGTCGAGGCGTTGGTTGATTTGGATGGCCCTGTGGATTTGGTCTTCCACCATGTTGCGCGTTTCAAAGATCAGTTCCAGGTGCTCCAGGTGGAGGAGTGGAAGTTGGTCCTACCATTCTCCCTGAGGGAAGGAGAGGGGAATTGGCTTATGTGCATCGATCTCCTCCTTGTCTTCATTTTCGTTGCCACCTTGTTGTCTTTGCACCTTGTCCTACTATGCCGCTTCCTCTAGAGGTTCGCCGCTTGTTGAATTTTCCTTTTCTTCTATGTTGCCCGGGAATTCTTCCTCAACATGGCAAGTTGTGTATTCCCCTGCTGGGTCATCTTCCTTGTGACTGAGTGTCATTCATGGAGCCTGAGGCTTGGCATCATTCACGAAATAGGTGGGGAGATCCCAATTATCCGGGACAGTGAAGAGGAGATGTTCTGGGGGAACCTGGATGGGTTTGTCCAGAACAATCTCCTCCATATACGCCATGGGAGGCGTTCTGGTTCTCCCAGGCTTCCTAGTTCTCCGAGTGCATGCCATAGCCAGTGCTTTTTCGAACTTCTTCTGCCGCTTCCTACGGGAGTCAGATGAATACAACGCAGCGCCTCTGCAAGGCCGTCCCCTTGCTCTCAGCATGTAGAGAAGTAGAGTTATAACCAAAATGCCGACTAGATGAGTGTCCCTACTCCAGCACTCTGAAGGTTCAACTTTCGGCCATTCAATTTCCAAATGCATCGCATATCCATCAGGGTGATTGATAAGGACTAAGGTGACCGTGACAGCCTTGGTCATTAAGTCTATGTTCTTAGTGCGTTGGTATGTCGTCCTCTTCACTCGCGTGAGAGGCTTCGTCCTCTTCACTCGTGTGAGAGGCTTCGTCCTCTGGTTTTGGCTACTGGGGCTCCCTCCCATTTTAATGGTGAGGAGATGGGAGCCGGTGGGCAGTAATTATGGCCCTGCCCAGTGCGTTCCCCCGTGTCCTCCCTTCTTGACATGGCACCCCATCTAGGGGTTGGAGATCCCTGTTGGCCATAGCATGACACTAATCTGAGATATCTGAGTTTCCAGAGATGTGTGCTTCACAGTAGATGTGTTCTGTCTCCTTTGCTATCCCTTCATTTTCCAAGCAGTCCACTACGATGTTTGCGTCTCTTTTCACATGAGAGGGTATGATGTTGAGGTTAGTTCTAAAGAGGCTTCTAAATTCCTCTAGTATCCCTGAGAGTCTTCAGTTGGGTGAGATTTTCAGCGATTTTTCCCCATGGAGGATCTTGGTGATTAGCTGGATGACAATTTGTGAGTCACCCTCCAAGATGAGCTTGTGACGATGCCTATCAATTGCTACTTTGAGACCTTGCAAGAGGCCCGTTAGCTCTGCTGCATTTTTTTTGGTTTCCCCCAAGTAACTTGCTACCAGACAGAGGATATCTCCATTGGAGTTTCTGAGTGTGGCTCCATATCCCGCTGGTCCCGGGTTCCCTTTGGAGGCCCCATCGAAGTTGATCTTTATGAAATCTATTGGAGGATGGGTCCAGATGGTTGGGCTGTTGTGCTGACGTTTAGGTGCCTTTATCGTCAATTGATTAGTCAGGTTAGGCTACCAGCTTTGGAGTATGCATTGCTCCTCCGGGTTGCAATTTAAGTCCTCTAGTTTCCAGGGTTTGCTTCTAATTGTTTCCTTGACAAGTGTGACAATTTTTTCCCAAGTTAATCCTGGTGTGGAGGCTTTGGAGTGAAAGATTATTTTGTTTCGTTCTTTCCAGATTTGCCAGAGAATGAATCCTGGGAGGAGTTTCCAAATGTATGCCAGCAGAGGATTGTTGTAGGTGATCGAGTCCCAATTTTCAAGCGTATCATTGATGTTGCTCCTGTTTTGATTGGATCGGCGCATTATTTGAGCTCCTTGGTCCCAAATCCACTGACTAAAGGGACATTTGTTGAATAGATGTTCCTTGGTTTCCTCTTGTTGGTGGCATAAGATGCATATTGAGGGTCCAATGAAGCCTCTTCTCCTGAGGTTGTCCCAGGTTAGGACTTTGTTGTGTGCAATAAGCCAGAGGAAGGTGGACACCTTGGGCTAGAGTACAGGGTTCCAAACCTTGTTCCATATGTTCTCCCTACCATGATTCTAGTAGTTGCCTTGTAGGTAGTAGGCTTCTTTGACTGAGAAGTTGCCAGTAGTGGAGTGCCCCCATCGAAGAATATTCGGGCCTTCTCGGTTGGGGATTTTCCGATGACTTGCATAGTGTTCCAGGCTTGCAGGTTTAAGTCCTCTGGGACCCTTAATTCCTGATTAGAGGTTTTCCAATGATGCCATTACAGTGTCTGATCCACGGGTTTCCAAAGATCTTTCACCCTCAGAAGTGTGTCCTGGTTTAGATCCTTTTCGAGGGGGTTTGGCTCTCCCAGGTCACTTAGAGGTTTGAGTTGTTGCCATGAGTCCTGCCAGAACATAGCGCTTTCTCCATTTCGGACCTCCCAAAAGGCATGATTTTGCACCAGGTCTCTGTTTTGCCATGTTGTGTTCCAAATATTAGATCCTTGTATTCAGACATTGTGTCTGATGAGCTGGTTTTCTTGTGTGAGAGGAGCGTACTTTTGCTTCCATATTTGCGCCCATAAAGCTGTTGTCATTTTTAACCACCTCCACCACATTTTGGCTCCCATTACTTGGTTGAGTTTCCTTGGATCTCGAAGTCCCATCCCTCCCATACTTTTTGGAGTGCAGATCTTGTCCCATCCTATTAGCGCCCACTTCTTATTTGGTTGGTGTCTGTGCCAGAGGAAATTTCGTTGGAGGTTCCTTATTGCTTTGATGACCTGCTTGGGGGTTGCTAGGGCTGTGAAGAGGTAGGTAAGCAGGGTTTGTAGGAAAGACTTGAGCAGGACTAGCCTGGTTACGATGTTGAGGAGTCTGAAGGTCCAGTTTCTCAACCTGTTGGAAATGGAAAGAAGAAGGTTGTCCTAGGAAATGGATCTGGCTGTTGTGCCCGTTAGAGGAATGCCTAAGTAGTTGGATGGAAGGGAGCTCTTGGGTATTCCCAGGAGTCTGGAGATATGAATTTTGACAGCTGTCGGAGTGTTGAAGAAGTAGATTTTGGATTTGTCTAGGTTGAGAGTCATGCCTGATCCCTCTGTGAAATTAGAGAGGATGGAGTTAAGCTTGTTTTCCTCTCTTGTGGTTGGGGAGTTCATGAGTAGGGTGTCATCAACAAATTGACTGTGTGAGGGTGCCGGTTGGATATTGTGCAGAGGTAAGCCTTTGAGAGATCCTTCTAGGACCGTTGACTTGATATAACGTCCCAGGCCTTTCGCCATGAGCACAAACAAAAAAGGCGATAGGGGGTCACCTTGTCTGATACCTCTGGACGGTGAGAATGGTCGGGACGAGACCCCATTGACTAGGATGGAGAAGAAGGTTGAGGAGGTAAGGTTTAAGATCCAATTTACCCATTGTTGATCAAATCCGAAAGAATCTAAAATGGCTCGAAGGTACTGCCAGCTGACTCTATCAAAAGCCTTTGAAAGATCAAGTTTGATGAGCATACCTAGAGTTTTTGTCGACTTGAGAGAGTGGATGACCTCGTGAGCCAAAATGACGTTGTCCATAATTTGTCTACCTTCTACGTACCCTGCTTGTTCCTTGGATATGACAAAGGGAAAAATTGGCTTGAGGCGGTTTGCAACCACCTTTGTTATGATTTTGTAAATGACATTGTAGAGAGCGATAGGTCTGAACTGTTTGGGATTTGTGACCCGCTCCTCTTTCGGAATTAGGGTCAGAAAGGTAGCATTGAGGGCAGGGAGGACTTGGCCTGAGGTTCACGATTCCTCTACTACCTCCCAAACTTCTTCCCTAATTAGGTCCCAACAATGATGGAAGAAGTCAATGGTAAATCTATCTGGGCTTGGGGCCTTCCCTGACGGCATAGCTTTAACTGCTTGGTCCACTTCTTCTTGGGTGATAGGTTGCATCAGGGCCACGTTCTGTTCAGGAGTCACCATAGAGGGTATGTGACTGGTTACTCGCCTGATTGTTGCAGTTCTATCCTCCCTGGTTTCCGTTAGGAGGTCATGGTAATAGTTGTTAAGATCTGCTTCTATTTGGGTATGTTCTCTGATTGGATTACCCTGGCCATCCTCCAAATGAGTAATTATGTTAATGTGTCGGCGATGCACCATTGCTCTGTGGAAGAACTTTGTGTTCTTTTCCCCCTCTTTGAGCCATTGTACCCTGGATTTCTGTCTCCACAAAATTTCCTCTTGCTTTCTCCTCTCTTCTAGTTGTGCTTGAAGCTCCTCCTCCTCTTTCATTAGTTCAGCAGTTCGAGTTCCTGAAATGAAAGTTTTTTGTATCTCCACTAGTTTGTTCTCTATGTCCTGCATGCTTTGAAATATATTTCCAAAGGTGTTCTTGTTCCAGTGCTTCAGTGATTGCTTGAAGCTTTTGAGGCGTTGCTGGAATTTGTACATGCTTGTACCATGATCTATTTCTGCCTGAGCCCACCAGGATTTTACAAGCTGATGAAAGTCCAAGTGTGAGAGCCAGAATTTCTCAAACCGAAAGGGTTTGCATTTGGGTGTTGCCCCTGTTTCTAGGTTAAAGGAAATTGGCCAATGGTCTGACCTGGATTTTGGGAGAATGAGACTTTCCATACAAGGGGCTTCTTCAATTAGTTCTTCAGCCACAAGGAAGCGGTCCAGACGGCAGGCAACATGTTGGTTTCCTGACCTACGGTTGGACCAAGTGAAGGTGCCATTGCTATTTTCAATGTCTACTAGATTTAATTGGTCAATGAGGGTTTTGAACTTACCACTGTCTTGCTCAAGCCTTTTTCTCCCTCCTGTTTTTTCTTCCAATGACAGGTTCGTATTGAAATCACTGCCTAAGATCCAGTTGGATGTGGTCAGCAATGTTTTGATAAGGGCTAGCCGCTCCAAGAGTTTGTCTTTTCCCTATTGGCTTTGGGGTCCATAGACGTTTGTGATAACCCCCTCTTGATTCAAACAAGTGACCTTGAAGTGGGCCATTATTCTGCCTATTATAGAAAAAGATCTACTTAGAGTAATGTTGCATGGGTTCCATAGTATGGCCAGACCCCCTGAATCCCCTGTGGAGTCTATTAGAACAAAATCACATCCTCTCCAAATGTGTTGGAAGATGGTTTCAACTTCTGCCCCAACACATTTTGTTTCTTGTAACATTAGAATATCTGGATGTTCTCTTTTGATGCAGTCTCAGAGGATCTTTTGTTTGGATCGACCATTGAGTCCTCTAATGTTCCAAGTGATGATCTTCATCATAATGAGGGTGGTGTTGGGTGGAGGTATATCTTCGAGAGCTTGTGAATCTGCCCTGAGTTGAGCATAAGATTGCCCTCCTCCTTGATGAGTTGATGTGCTGATTTCCGCCCCCTTCTTTTGTTCTCTCGCGGTATCCTTTTTGAGTCTGAGCTTGGGTATGTGACTATACCTAGGTGTGTTGTGGATCCTGCTGAGGAATCAAGAAAAACCTTATGTACCTTTCGGAGTTGTTGTTCAGGTAGGGCTTGTAGATCCTTTTGATTGAGAGATTCCTCAAGTTTTTCTAGGTCAATGCCTGCTAGATCTCCATCGTCCAGCTGCATTAAGGTGTCTCCATCTGCGTCTCCCCTCTCTTCTGGGTAGATTTCACGATTTGGGCTGGAGGAGGAAGGGGTTTGGTTCTTTCCTTTACCCTGTTGTTGCTCTTTGTGCGGATCTTGGATTTCTTCGTCTTCCGGTAGCTGATTCAGAATCTCATAGGAGTTTTTGGTCGAGATCTTAGGTTTGGGGTCTGGATTTTGCTTTCTTGGAGGGTTTTTTTTCCTGGCTGTGACAATGGTGAAGCCATCTTTCTATGTGGTATCACTGACTTTGGTAGCTAGCTTATTCAAAGGGTAGTCTCTGAAGAAGTGGCCGTGTTCATGGCCTTTCCTGCAGTGGAAAGGAATATGTTCGTAGTCCAGCGTTTGTTGCCAGTCTTCATCCTAATATTCTAGAGTTATCGATCCCGGTAGAGCCTTAGAGATGTTCATATAAACACAAATTCGAGCGTATGAAGTGTATTTCCTTTGCTTTGTGGCTTTTGATGTTTTGACGTAGTGACCCACTGTATTCCTTATTCCCATAAGAATCTCCTCCATCCAGAACTCTTGCGGCAAGGAGTATAGGCGGATCCAGATTGGAGCCATTGTGAAGTCCTCCTTGTCTGGGCTGAATCGTTCCATCTAGAATCGCAAGAATAACCCTGCTGAGTTGTAGAAATATGGCCCGCTCTCAAAGATTCGGTCCCTGTCTTATGGGTTGTACAAAATGATTGTGAAAAAACCTTTAGAGCTGAGTTGAACCTTGTAGTCGCTTTTAAGGTTCCACCAGTGTTTTATCCATCTGTTTAGGTCACATATAGACGGCCACAGTCCCAGCGACTTGCCAATGAGGGCATGCTCTCTCACGAACTGCGTGTGTTCACCCACTCTTGTTGAGCTTATGAGGTATCTCGGCGGTTTGTCCATTTGTGGGATGCATTTTCCAGGCTCCCACCTGCGAGGTGCTTTTGGATGGGACGTACAGGCTTCCACGTCCATTTCCTTCCTGAGTCCTTGTTCTCTGGCAAGAAGTTGATCGTGTAGCTGCAGTGGCAGTTCGAATGATGGGCGTTTTGCTCTTGTACCCGATCAATCATTGGTCGTAACATTGCTATATGAGGGGGGTTTCCCCCGCTCTTCCGGATTCATTTCGACAGATCAAACCCGGAAACAATCTGTGCCAGATCGTAGCAGGTGGTTTGTTGCGCAACGGCTCGTTTCGATCATGCAGCGAGGCAGGCCGAGAGGTTGTTTCAGAGCGCTAGGGTTTCTCCCTCAATGCACACATCTGAGATCAAGCTCTATTTGAAATCACTCGTTGTCGATATTTTTCATAATTACAACAATGATGAATATCAGACCTTCCACTTAATGGTATTCGATGGAATCAAGCTCTATTTGAAATCACTCATTGTCCATATTTTTCATAATTACAACAGCTATGAATATCAAACCTTCCACTTAATGATATTCGATGAGATCAAGCTCTATAGGAATAGAGCTGTTGCAATTTTCTAGTTAAACTTCTACTTTCAGTTCCTTGTAACCAACAACTTATTCTCTATTCATGCCATTGGTACTTGACATGGTTGTATGCTCTTATAGTTTGGGGTTTCTTATTGTCTGGACGGTCCGTGAAGTTATCCCTAACTCAAATCATTCCTTCCAACGATTGGATACAAGTTGGAGTCATCGTATAGGGTAGGGTTTGGCCAAAACAATGAAGCTTGTTCATATTGCCAATTTTCCACCTCCCGGTCCACCACCCGCTAGAAAAATTACAGGTTGATTAGAAACAACACATGGGAATGCTCCAAGTCGTTTAGGGAAAGTTTCCCTCCACTGATACTCCCTCTCTCCTTCCACGATGGCACACGCCCATAGTCATTGTATAAAGATATTAACTGGAAACCATATCACTTCATATTTCGTGAAAATTGGAGAAGTTAGGGTTTCGATTTTAAATGTATATGGAAAGTAAGAACCCCAGCACTCACAGACAGTGGCGCAAGCCCCTCGCCATTGGGAAAAGGGTCCAATTCGTAGCCATGCCGATGACATTTGTTAGGATTGATTGAAACAAATGAGAAGAACCGGCGAAATTCCAAAGATTATCTCTGAATATCGTCGGTAAAGTTAATATGAAAACTTTCGACTTCAACAGCAAAGTTAACCTGAAGACCTCCAATCCATCATTGGACTTAAGAAGAAGTGTGCCAACCACCTCGGTAAGGTTGGGATGATGAACTCCGGTAGCAACCAATGGCCTCAACTCTCCTCCAATGCAGCCACTGCAATATTCAAGTTTATGAGATTGGTGGATGACGTCCGAGATGTTTTAAATGAGCCGCTACAATATTCAAGTTTATGAAATTGGTGGATGACGTCCGAGATATTTTAAATGAGGTTATTATGATGAAATCTTTGACGAATTGGCGCTAGACGGAGGGTGGATATGGGGTTATTAGATCTCTCCTTTAATGTATGGTGAGAATGTCGTTAATGTAAATGAAGTTTTGGGCCATTTGTGGAATAAGTTTGTCACTGATGAGACTATACGAGAACTATTACTCAAATATGAGTATTAGTATGGGATCGGTGTTGGGGCTCTGTTGAATTATGTAGTCTCATTCAACATTTTGTATAATGTGGCTTTAACTTTTCTTAAATTGATCATGAATATAAGGAAAGGATGGCTTATCAAATGGACCGTAGGGAGAAGAATGCTGGAGACATTAAAAAATAAGAACCAGTTGTTGCTTAGGTTGATCCCTGTCACTATTGCAATATCCCTAAGTTAGGCGTGCTCTTTTGTTTCCTTTTCCTCCATGAGATATCTCGCATGCACAGGAAGTTGTGAATCTCATTTTTTTTTAAATTAATGGTTGGTTCCAAGTTGGGATGCATTAGAGAAGGTAGGTCTTATTTTCAAGGTTTATGTGGGTAGTGCGAAAATTACAACAATCTCTGAAGAATAGAAGTATAAGGGTAGAATTTTTACTTTAAGGAAGTAGAAAAGGAATCATCATTTTTACACAGTTTATAGTTTGCAAAGTTGCAAAAATTGTGTACATAAATAACTCGGCAAGGGTTTGAAAAAGAAAAATAGAGCAAAAATTGAAAAAATAGGAAAAAAAAATGCACAAAACATTGTCGTGCACATACCTTGTCTTGTCTTTCTTCTTTCCTTTTTTCCAAGGAAAACCTCACGAGGAAACCTCAACGGATGCTTTTCCACATTTGTGTGTGCACATACCTTGTCTTGTCTTTCTTCTTTCCTTTTTTCCAAGGAAAACCTCACGGGGAAACCTCAATGGATGCTTTTCCACATTTGTGTATATGATGTTTTTCCATTTGAACTATGCAACTACCAACATGAAACTAGCCAAAGCCCCAACAACATTGATGACAACTGATTGAGATAATCCCTTGGGATTACTTTGTCAGCTTCTATCCCACAACTTGCACAAAATTGTTTGAAAGAAATAATTTATAAAGGGTTAACCTCTTGCCTACCAAAAATGTTGAAATAGTTCAAAAATATTACATACTTTTATTCTAGTGCTTTAATTTTGAACTCTTTAATGAGGCACAAACATTGGGCAATACAAGCCATGTAGCCTTAATTCATAACAAGTTAGGGTTCCACTTTCAGAGTCTAAAATGGTATGATATCTATGGTTGATACTTAGTCAGAAATTTGACCATTAATTCAATCCCTATCTAACCCTTAAATTGTTTATGTTTATATCTATAAACATTATTAAAAAAAAATTGAAAGTACTTCCTTTAAGATCAAAGACAAATATAACAAATTGTTCGTAGAGGTTGGGAACCACAAGTGTCCTGATTACATGGGCAAAGCAATCCCTTGACAGACAAATTGCAGAACATAAACACTTTTGTTCTACTAAATTGTCGTGACAGGGTGTTATTCTTCTGTCAAGACTCAAAATCACCTAGGAATTGCACTTGGCCCCAATTGCTTATTCACGTCTTCAGGAGAATTGACCTTGGTGGATGGTTTGGTGGATGGTCTGACATGTTGTCATATTCACTCTGGAATGGAAACCCCATTGGCATAAGCATTGTTAATTACTAAACACCAGCCATGAATTACAAAAAAAATATCATCATTTTTCAATTGATGATTATCAAATGTTTACATAAACAACTATCTCCTTTTGTTCCAGTGATCTTTTTGAACTCTTTATTTTCTACATTTTTTTATGAATTTGTGTACTTCCTTTTTTAAATGGGATTTTTACTAAACTGCAAGTCTTAAGATGCTACACTATTAGTTGGACTTCTTGTGGAGTTCCAATTTCAACCCCCGCAATGTAGTTTTATTTCATAATATCTCTGTAATGTCTAGATTTTGATCACTTGAACAGAGATTCAATCATAACATTCCCAATTTTTCATGAACTCTCATCTCTTCCTAGAAGAGATATGACCTTTGGTTAAATCTAATATGATAGTAAGGGGTAGTTTTACTAGTTTCCTATTGTTGTATTTGGTTTGATGTATTTGAAATTTCAACATACATTGCCTTATTTTTATTGCTTTATCTCTCATATTTTGAGCTAGAAATTATTGGATTGTTTAGAATTTCAGATTGTAGTGGTTAGCATCTTGTTGAAAAGTTAGGCTATTAGATTTGACACTAAGATGAAACAAGTGCAGCTAAACTTTAATCAATTGCTTGCTTGAGTACGTTGGACAATAATGAACATACATCAGAAGTATTACCCTGCCAAGTGCGAGGGATCATGGAATTCATCCTTGAGAGCGAAACTGGAATAATAATTTCAATGATCCTATGAACTTTATGATCAATAACTATACTAAGGCATAGTTTTATAATTCATCCACTCATGATATACACAAATGGGAAAAGCAGAGAAATCAAGATCTTCTCACTAAAACAAAGGAGAAGGAACTTGCTCAAGAGAATACATAATTTTAGTGAGCATTGAAAGCTAACTTATACCATATATACAAGGTTGTTGTAGTGAAATAGAGGAATTTCTTAAAATATCTGTTTGACACCTAATATGTAATTACACTTTTCAAAGAAGGGAATGTTTAGAGTAGTAGTGAAAATCTCTATTTTACCACAAAAATGATTGTTACAAATCCATGCTAGGTACAAAGTTAGATACCAAATTACACACAATATTATGATTTTTCGTAAGGTACAATATAATGAAATCATCTCTTTGTTATCCTAAGGTGCTTACTTATATCTCCTTGATTGAGATGGAACTTCCCCCACATTTCTTCTCTAAATGAGGGGATTGATTCTCAAAAGTGGATTGAGAAGCCCACTTGGCTTGCAAAGGAAATATAATTTTCTTGTTGATGAATTATTCATTGAATTATTCATGCTCTCAAGAGGAGTATCTTCTAGTGGTGGGTGTTTTTAGATTAGTGATAGTCTCTTGTGGGTGTATCATTTGGTCCTCATCTTTTAGAAAAATGGTGGATCAAGTTGTTAGATATTATTGTAATGAATGTCAAGATGAGCCAACAAGTTTAGATAGAAATATTTTGGTCCAGTGGCCTATAAGATCTTATAGGGCCCATAGTAAGGGTTTTGAGCGTGTAGCACTTTTGGTTTAAAATGGTTTTTTCTTGTTTTGTCGTGGAAGATGTATGAGTAGTTGGAAGTTCATGTGTGTGATTGGTTGAAACTAGAAGAAACCTCAAAAAGTGATTGGATTGTGGAAACATATGTTTTTTACTCTTGAGTGACATGTTATTGGGTGTCCTCCATGCTTTAGAGTGGCTCCTAATTCAATTTTAAAGGCACTAATTTCAACTGCAAAATGGTGTCATATAATAGGAAGAAAAAGTGTAAATTCCCTTTTGAGTGTTATAGGGTACTAGTGAGAGGCTTCTTTATTACAGTTAAGAAAGGAGAACCCCATAAATTGAATAATAACATGAATCTATTGAATGGGCTTATAGGAAAATAGGGTTTCTCTCATTACAAGAGCCTAATGGTTGATGGGGTTTCATTGTCTATGTGTGATTTTTGGACCTTGAGACTCCCTATATTCTACATTGCATCTTACTTCTGGGTCAACAAAACTAACAAATGGTTAAAGGGTGAGTTGACCATTTGATAGTTATTTATCCTTTTTAAGCCTTTCTTGACTTAATGATGGCACTAATGAGCCAGGGCTTAGGGATGTTAGGGGTAAAAGAATTTTTTTTCAACTAAAAAATATTCATTTCATGATCATAACTCATAGGTTCCTTATATACATATTGTATGAAGCACACATATTTTGCCCCTATTTTGTGGTTATCATATTGTGTTGTTTGAGAAGTGTCCTTAATTGCAAACAATGACTTCCTTATGTTGTCAAGTTTCACTGCAAGATTATTAGAAATGAAAGTAGTGGTTAATGAACATTTGAATATTTGTTGCACGAAACTCCTACACTACTTATTGACATTATAAACATTTCAAGATCCACACCGATAAACGATTATGTTACTACAAAATGAAAATTATAACATAATTAACATAGACATATGTCAAAGAAAAATATAATATAGAAGATAAATATAGCTATCTATATATCCATGGCTCCCAAGAGACTGTTGTGTGAAGTGTCCTTTAAGAGACAAGAATCATTGTTACTAAAAATCTAAATTGTGTAGATTTTTTGTTTGTTGAAAATCTGATATATGTAGTTTCAATTGTAGTATTGAGTTTTGGTGGGTCAATTTTGACAATTAAAGAAAAACATGTTTGGATTAATGTTACTCATTGAAAAGAGACATACAAATGATTTTATTCCCATTTAATTTGTATTTTTATATTTCCTATCTTTTTTATTGTGTATAGGTATATATTATTGAAAAATGTCACAACTCGGTCATCCTAAAAAGGATAAAAAACAACGTTCAATTGTTGATGCATTGGCGTAGGAGCCCCTACCTCAGCAGGGTCTGTTGACCTCCCGGTCTATGGATCTTCACACTCCTTGAGCTCGAGCAGCTCTTCGATTTCCGGATAAAACCTCAATCAGACAATCCACAGGTCATCTTTTTGAAACTCCGCCTGCGCAAACAAGCACTAGACGCAAGTCACCTCCACGTGACCACCGACTGTGACCACAGGCCTTATCAAAAGGTGCTTCACACTTCGTGACCTCAGGTGATTGGGTGTGAGACAATCCTGACTCTCCCAACCACGAACTCTGAAACTCCAATATACAGGCCTAGTACACGCTAGCTCCTCCCTTGACCTCAGACAATGTGACCACCAACTATGACTTGGGGCCCAAACCTTTAGGTACGCCAGGACTTCACAGATCACGAAGTCAAAATTAGCTAACCTCCTTTTCTCCGAATTCTTCAACTCTGAACTTCTCCCGTGTCAGATCAACGGCCCCTAACACTTTGTGACCCAACGAACCAGATCTCTTCTCGCAAATCAGGACTTCATGACGCATGACTATGAAAGGTGGCTCTCTCCTTCCTTCCAACTCTTAAATCCCCAATATCCACGAGAACTAAATCAATAGCTCACAATTCCCTTGATCTAACGGCTTAGATCTTTCCTCGTAAATCAAAAGTTCGCAACTCAGGATGTTGGAAATATATTCCCTTCATTCTCTCGACTCTCGGTTCTCCAAAATATCCTAATCAACGAAAGGAAATCAATGGCTCGATCTTCCCTTAGATCGATGGCTCAACTATCTCTCCTGAGCTTCTAAGTATTGGATGACTCTTGCTCCTTATCCTCCTTGTAGCTTCACTGGATCCAATGGTGCATGGCTATCGGCGCTTCTCGCTCCAGGAATTTCCACCGTCTGTCCAAGTTCTCAATGACTGCTGGCCAAATAACTTGGCGTTAGCTCTTCTGATCTTGTTTCTGCAAGGTGACTTCGACCCTCGTCCTTCCTTTGAATTTTCAACAACGATATCCTTCCTGAGCTTGTTCTTCCTACAAACTCATGGATTCTAAGGAATCCTGCACGCACCCCTTGC
The DNA here is from genome assembly GCA_010110895.2 of Picea sitchensis. Taxonomy (NCBI): domain Eukaryota; kingdom Viridiplantae; phylum Streptophyta; class Pinopsida; order Pinales; family Pinaceae; genus Picea; species Picea sitchensis. The sequence continues at coordinate 59,228 of SNQJ01S0030719.1, forward strand.
GACTTCCACAACAACTTTTGGTTATCTGGAACTATGACTCTGTGCAATCCTTGCAACGAAACTCCTTCAATCACTCACTTGGGTTGGAAAAGTCTAGGACTCTCTTCATCCGGCGCACACCTTGCACGGCTCTATGATATACTTGCACTTCTGCTGGTATAAGTTCAACACTAACCCTCCTGATCTTTCTAAGAGGAAACCCAGGATCTGTTGACGCACTCCTTGCGGACTTTCACTGCACTCCTTGCAAGAATTCTCAGGAAGAGAAGCAATTGAAACTTATATCCCTCCTCTCACAGACTTCATACATTCAACGTGAAATCATGATATACACACACAACATTGAAACAAATGCATAACAAAGAATATAAGCAACTGTAAACATACCATTCAATAGATACACACAACAACCATAACACACCATGAGATTTGGATCAAAGCATTCTTATATTAATCCAGTGCTTCTATACATGGTCTAAATAGAACAACTATTTTCTCATACAACTAATGAACTCTCTGTTTTCCTATGCTCTCTTGCTCTCTAGCTCTACAGCAAATTACAATGAGAATAATGATACAATATACATACGAGGGAGTCTTCTTGATTTTTTACCTCTCTCAACTCTAAGCTATCTTATCAAATTAAAGACTCTATCTACTTATCATTTATTACATTAAACGCCTACACAACCGACAGATGAGAGCAACACTCAAGATCTGCGATACAATCTCCAAATCATAAAAGCAACTATATATTTTCAAATATTACATTAATGTGCTTCCTTTTGAAATTCAAAACATTTTCAAAATGCACGCTGGCATATCTAGTTGTCCTCCACTCGCACTTGCTTATAATTCTCCTGCATCATGCATTTGGTATTCCTCAACGCTCTAATCAACCATGCAACTTTGAAAATGAAGTATATGATCATCCATTTGAAGGCCATGAATCAGATAGTACAAAACTCTTGAAGAGGAACCAACATCCAAGAGGCCCAAAAGAGCATTCAAGTCCAATTGGAAGACAAGATTCCCATGGGCTTATGTCATAAAAGATTGTAATGGCATTGAAAGGATAAAGTGTTCATGGTGTGTAAAATTTAAAAGGGAAACTCCATTTGCTAAAGATGGAAGTACGACCCTTCAAGTTAGTGGTCTAAACATCCATGCAACATCAGAGGCTCATAAATTTTATTTGCAACTTTTAGAGGGGGAAATAAAATGAAGTACTCTTGCAATTACTAAACATGTAGAGCTAACGATGGATTCTCATAAGGAGAGAATTATATCAACAATTGAAAATGTGTATGTTGTCACCGTACATGATTTACCTTTAGAAGTGTATAAGTCAATATGTGACTTGAATAAGTATAAAAACACTCCTCACATGCCTCTAACAGATGAATATTCAACATATACAAATACAACATCTGGAAAAGAGTTTCAACAAGCTGCTGAGGTATATTGGAAAAAGTTAAAAGATGATATTTTCAACATCCCATTTTACTCAATTTCAGTGGATGAAAGTATTGAACGGACTATGGTGAAAAATTTAATAATTTATATTACATATTTAACAAATGAATGAAGAGGCCAATGTTTTACAAAATTCATACGCTTACTTCAAATTAGGGATGGAACATCACAATCTATGTATGACGTTGTGACATCTCTTTTAGCAGAAATGGATCTATCCTTGATAAAGTTAGTTGGATTTGGATCTGATGGAGCTTCATCCGTGAGGGGCATTCGTGAAGGTTTATCTACTAAGCTTCGTCAACATGCCCCTCATTTATTAGATATACACTGCATAGCTCATCAGGAAGCATTAGCAACAAATGATGCTTCATCTTATTTTTCAAAGTTACACGTTATTGATAAGTTTGCAAACAAGGTTTATTCATGGCTAGGGAAATCTACTAAAAGACATGGAGAATTGAAAGAGTTAATGGAGTCATTTCAAATCACAAGGATATAGGTGTTACAAATTCATCACATTAGATGGCTTTCTAGAGGCAAAGTCATGGAAAGACTCGTTAAGCTCATGCCATCTTTGTTAAAATATTGGCAGTGAGGGGAGAAAAAAATGTATGAACTAGCCACAATATTTCAAGTTCAATTTTGCATCCATTTACTTGCAGATGCGATTATTGAGTTGAATAAGCTGAATCAAAAGTTCCAAGAAGATCATGTTGACATTGCATATATTGGAACTACTTTGGATATTACTATTAGCTTGCTTCATAAGCGATTTCTAAGAGGCATATTTTGGGTTGGTGCAATGCACATATCATGTTTTTTAAGTAAAACAGGGCAAGGAACTCTTGAATTTGCAGATTGCACATGTATGGTACATGTACATGTATTGAGATTTGAGAGTTTGCCAAAGTTTGAAAGACTGGGGACACTAGATGATTGCATTATGTTGGGAAAAAGTTTTGTAATGAAAGTGATTGACTCTCTAAATGCAAGGTTCATAGATTTGCCTATATTTATTGTTGCTAAGTTGTTTAGTCCCCGTAATTATTATGAGGATATGGATGATAGAGACTCTCAAACAAGAATATGGCTAACATGTTTATGTGATAAATTTAGTGTTGGGGACTCACCTATTGTGGATAGTTCTAGATGTTTGGGTGAAATGGACGATTTTATTTGTACTATGTATAGATCATACCCTAAAAAGCATATGTTTGGAGCATGGGATCTATGTGGAGGTGAACCTGAATGGTTTGAAGGATTTCCATGCTTGATGCAGCTATGACAAGTTATTCTTGTTATTCCATCTAGCACAACAATATGTGAAAGAGGCTTCTCCAAATTAAATCGGATAAAAAATGATGATAGATCAATACTTTCTTTAGAAACATTGGATATAATAATGTTTCTCTCTCTCACTGCACCTCATGCTCTAAACGAGGTAGATTGGAACGCTATTTATGAAGAATGGAAATAGATGAAAGCTCGAAAGCCTCTTCCACTAGGAAAATAGATTCATATCTATAATGATCGAAGATCTGGTAATTTTGAAGAATGTGAATGTAAGTTTCAATATTTATTATTAGCATTGGCTTACTTTACATAACACTTGTCAAAACCAATCCTCATTTATTTGAAGTTTTTTGTTGTAATTTATTTCAATAATAGAGTACTGTGATATTTTGTTGGAGATTGTGCTTGTTGTCCTGAATTTCCAGATTGTAGATTTAGTGAACCTTGCATTTAGAGAGTCAATCATATATTTAGTGAACCTTGCATTCATGAAATGAAATGTTTGTACTCTTGAATTTACCGAATATTGTCTTAGTAGATACATATATGAAGTTTTGACAAAGGTTTCTAGACTTGAATTTGTGGTTGTAGGTTGTGATTATTTGAGTGTAGATATGAACTATAAATTAAAAATTTAACAAACATCCTCAATGTGCCTTGGCAGATGGACATTTCCAAAAGAGCTCAACCATTTCATCCCTATCATAAAGCATGCATAGATCTGGTAGTTTTAAAGAATGTGAATGTAAGTTTCAATCGTTATTTTTATCGGTGGCTTACCTTACAAAACACTTGGCAGAACCACTCCTCATTTATTTGAATTTTTTTGTTGTAATTTCTTTCGGTAATAGAGTATTGTGCTTGTTGTCCTGAATTTCTAGACTATAGATTTATGTAGAATAATTCCTAGTGATTTCTTATTTGAATTAGCTCATAGAATGCAATCTTTGTACTCTTGAATTTACTGAATATTGTTTTAGTAGATGAAGATCTAAAGTGTTGACAGAGGTTTTTAGACTTCAGTTTGTGGTTGTAGGTTGTAATTCTTTGAGTGTCGATATAAACCATAAATTAACATGATCTAGTAATCCAATCTATTTTGTGATTGATTACCCTTATGATCATAGTTAACATCATATCAATGGTTATACTAGTATCAATAAACAAGAGGTATTACTCTTAATATTGGTTAGTTATATTCCCTAATCATTATCCTTATATTAAATCTGATATCACAGCTATATCAACCTGTTAGAAAGATGGAATCAAATCTTGATATTATATTCCTTATACAAGATATCAATAACCTTGATGTTAAGTGAAGGGAATACAATATTAAGATATCAAAAGAGAATTGACAAAATGTCACAAAGAGACCTCATGGATAGTACTTAGTCTGATAAAAATGATAAATATTCATATAGTATTTATCTTTTGTAATGAGATTTTCTCAAACATATTTCATTTAATCATTGTAGGATAATGTGCAAGATATGCTAAGCTGTAAGGAGCAATTGCATTTAATCATTACAGGATACTGTGCAAGATATGTTAAGCTGCAAGGAGCAGGTGGCAGTTAATTTCCAAAAGGAACAACTTTTTGGGGTTTGTCGTTAATTTCCGAAAGTTTTTTGGACATATGTATTACATAGTAGCCTTTTTGGGGTGGTATTTAATTTCCAAATCTTTTTGAGGAATGTATTACATAATAGCCTTTTTGGGGTTATCTTGGTTTAAGGACATGAGTTGGGGATATATGAAATATGATGGATAAAAACACTCAAGTATAACTTTGTTTTGGGGACAAAATGTATTATTTCAGTTTTAAAAGAATTAATACAATTTACAAATTTTGTTTCTCTATGAATTTACATTTTCAAATTTGACTAAATATCTATTTGATGTTGTTATAATTGTAATATTTTTCAGGTAGGTAACCATTTAGCTTGTACTATTTTTGTTATTAGAAATAAATTTGATTGAAAATGTAATATTTTATTTAACACGTTTTTTTATGAATTGTCAACTTAATTTATTGTTGTCAATTGAAATGCAATTTTTCTAGAAAATTTTCATTCTAGAAGGGTTGCATGATTATATACCCTTCTCACTTAAATTAGAACGGACCCTTCAAATTTGATCACTGTCGTTGACGCCCCAAACCACCTTGTACCTATTTTCTTAATGTCAATGTGTCGCCCAAAATAAGTGGCACCCTATAACTAATTTTGACCATTAGAACTAGTTTTAGTTTATGTTAGATTATTTATCAAGAGTAACAACATGTAGGGGTGGAGAAACACGTGTATATCCCGAAGCATATTTATTAGTTGTAGCAATACCATAAATCAATAAAATATATTACCCTAGAGATGAGTGACTATATTGATCAATTAAAGGAACTGCATGATAATGCTAACCTTCCATTTCCTGTGGATGTGCCATGATGGCTCTTTACACATTGGGACTTCTACAATCAATGGTTTAAGAATCATTTACATGATTCATCAAAAGTACTCTCAAGTAGTCTCTAAATAAAATGGAGGATTTTTACAAGAACATCATCTAAATAATGTACCTAGGTGGCATGATTATCATTTATGCAAAGTAGTATTATTATAAATACAAACAACTAGAAGACAAAAGAACATAGTTGTAGAAATAGATTCATTTCCATGTCATTCTTCAAACTTCAAACATCTAGTCCAAATTGAAATCCATCATTTATCCATATGTTAGCCAATCTACCAAGCATGATACATTAGATATTACACTGCCAGCTCAACAAAGAAATTGTTATAACTAATTGAACCATTTTCTATATCATAAATACCTAGAGAAATAAGTGAAAAGGACCTTAACTATAATGAGTATGCTTTTATCTTATTTTCTTTATGTGTTTCTACCTATATCTTTTTTTTTTGTTTTTTGGTTTTACCTATGCATTCTCTCTTTATGTGTTTCTATCTATATTTTATCCTTTCAATCTTTATTAAAACATCCCTGTGTTCACTTTCACGGTTATCTTTGATGAATTTATATAGAAAGCCAGGAGGGGTTTCTATCTTTGCAAACTTGGAGAATCATCTCATCATTGTGTTCATATGTACCTCAAAGTCTATGAGGGTTGTTATTTAGAAAATATTAAGCTCTTAAGGTCTAAGTGGAGATGGGGAGGCAGAGATCAATATCCTACCTGATAATCTCCACTCCTGTAAGGTAGCTAAATAGGTAGTCGAAGGGGGGGGGCAGAGGGCCCATAGTGATAATAGTGGAGGTCATTCAATGTAAGGTGGACTAGGTCCACTATATTATTAGATAAGGCCCACTATGGTAGTTAGATATAATAAATGGGTAGTTAGATGTAATAAATGTAAGAGGACTTCTTAGAATATTCTTCCTCTAGAATGTTCTTAGGTGATGGTAACACTATATAAATGGGTTCAAGCAATGTAATGGGACATGAAGAGAAGTATTGTATTGTGTGTTGTAGCTCAATAGGAGAGAAGAAAAAAGAGAGTTGCGACATTCCAGAAATTTTCAGTATATTTATGTGAAAGATTTGCATAAACAGGTTGTAGATCTGATTTCCTCTCAGAAAAACACCCAAGTTGAAAAAACAAATTGTCTGAAACAGAGTCTGGGAAGTCAAGATATTGAAGTTTTAAAATCTGCAATTTTTCAAGGTTTTTTCCGTGGACGGCGGCGTGATTTTTGTATTTATTTCTGTAGCATCTGGAGGAAAAATTTTCCCAAACAAATTTTAGATCTGATTTCCTCTCACAATTTCACCCATTTTCAAAAAAAAAAATCAGTCGAAACGGAGTCCAGGAAGTGAAGTTATGAGCATTTTAAATTCAACAGTTTTTTAGGGTTTTTCCAGAAAAAACCATGATTTTCTATCATAACTTATTGTTCTATTTTTTGGGTTTTTTCATGACGGCTATGGAACTGAAGAATTCATAGGGTGCTCATATGGCTATTTCCTCTCAAACCCTCAAATAAATTCTACAAATTACTAAAGCATTCAAATCTCAATTCTATGACACATTAGATGCTAGATTGCATGACCTTGTAGATAGCCTCAATGATAGTTTTCGTAGTATTCAAGATTCATTGGATAGCATGCAGAAGAGATTTCTTATGGTGGACATCAGGGATAAATATGATCAAGAAATATATTCTTGGTATGATTTTGAGGCCAATTATGATGATTGGTATATGGATAGTTGTCATTTTTGGGATGACAACCACTTTCATATTTTATTTGATGACTCTACTCCACCTTCTGTAGAGAACATCAATGTCCCACATTAGGAGCTAGTTACCAGCGTCCAGCCTGCATATTCTACAATGGTATTGTTCCTTCCAAATTCATATTTGATCATCTCACACTATGTGGATGGATATTCTTATTTGGATCCACATGATAGGTGTTAGTATTGGGCGCATCATTTTCAGTTGGTTATTGGGTGCCAATATCTTCTATGTGGGGTTCACATGAGCAATTGGACATGGGACCCTGGTTTACAATGGTGTTTGGACTACTTCAGCATGGTGGCTACCATTTCTTAATGGGACCATGGTTCTCTAGTCTACTTCATCACTATGGTCCACACTTATCCATGGGACCCTGGTATATGGTTGTACATCAAGCGTTGAGGACAACGCTGGACCCTCGGTATGGAGTTATACATCAAGCTGCTGAGGACAACGCCATAAGGGGGGATGGAATGTAAGGTAGCTAGAGAGGTAGTGGGGCAGAGGGCTCCATAGTGATAATAGTGGAGGTCATTCAATGTAAGGTGGACTAGGGTCCAATTATTATTAAATACCCACCATGGTAGTTAGATAATAAATGAGCAGTTAGATGTAATAAAATGTAAGAGGACTCTTAGAAGCTGTCTCACTTCTAGAAGATTCCTCCTCCAGAATGTTTTTAGGTGATGGTAGTATTATATAAAGGGGTTCAAGCAATGGAATGGGACATGAAGAGAAGTATTGTATTGTGAGTTGTAGCTCAATATGAGGATGCCTCCTCGAATAGGCAAGTGAACAAGAGATGATCCCTTCCATAATATGATACATTGTATGGTGTTTCCCTACCTCAAGGGTTTCTATAATAAAGTTGTGGTTTTCTATATTGTTCTCTGAATATTTGTGGTATTTATGTATGCAAGTATTTGGTTCTTAACAACTCCCGTGAGATGAAATTTTATGGTTATTGGTCAGGAAGCAGGCGCTTGAAAAAGACTATGTATATAACACAGTGATAGGATGGGTGGATACCCCTATTTATGTCTTGTGGTTAAAATTAATTGAAAGGGGCACTGGTTAAATGGGTAAAGGGTTAACTGCCTCTTTTCCTTTGAAACGATTGCTATTGGTGAATATCGATCTCGATCAACTAGATACTGTAATTACAGTATCATTATCTAATAAGGATAGAGCAGTAGTAACCTAGCTTAGTCTGATCTCCATATGTTACAGCATACTCTTGTTATGAAAGTAATGATACATTGTTACTAGTAATACAACCCATTCAATGATAATCAATACAATAGAGATAACAGTGATGGGATTCCCACTAATTAGATAAGATTAGTATTACCATATGTAGAAGCTTGATACACATGATTAACCATAGAGGATGTGTAGAGCTAATATGCCTAATATATAATAAGTTGAGTAATACACACTATTCCATTGTTCCTGTTGTCACTGGTAAACCTCATATTGGAATAGAACAAATTGGGCACATAGACTAGTATAACCATGTAATCATAACCAATGGGATTGACACTACCTCTATAACCATGTAATCATAACATATGGGAAAGTAACTACCCTATACAACCATCTAATCATAACTATGGTATTATAACTACCCTATACAACCATGTCCGAGTAAAAGTCTATGATTATCCGATGAGTACAAGGAACAATGCTATTGTACAATAGTGATGTCCCTGTCGTAAAGGTAATTTGAAATAATTTTAAAGGCATGGATTATAATGGTAATGTGAATTAGAAATCGGTTTCAATATTCACATCCGAATGGATAAAATGACTCATTTGCTTCACTGAAAAATATCCAATGAGTCATCTCATTCAAGGGTTTTATCGTTATTATCAAATTTGTAGAGGAAATCTATTGTCCAGTAAGCAAAAATAGAATATGGTCAAGCTATTTATCTTTCCGCAGACGTGATGGAGATTATTTTTTTAAGACTTCCTCTAGTAGATTTGATCACCTTGTCCAAGAGTCTCTAATGTGTAACTGGTCTATTGCGATTAATATGTTATTTTTCCAGCATAATCTGTATCTGAACTTATCTGGAAATATTCATTATCATAATTAATAGCCTGGTTCATTGTTGTTGTAAGTATTGCATGATCAGTTTGGATTCCTACTACAATTTGATTATGAAAGGAGCCACGCCGAAAGATCATTTTGGCATCAGAGCATTTCGATGCTAGAAACACTTCTAAATTTGGTTTTTTGTTGAATAAAGTTAAGCATGTGAGACTGTAGATATGAGGCTATAGATAAAGCCAAAGTCTTGACTTGAGAAAGAGCCAGAGTTTGAGTGAGGCATGCAAACATATAGTGTATTAAAGCAGTCTCTTGTTCATAATTGTTTTTAAAAATGGGTGATTTTGATTATAGGTTTAGCTAATGCTATTTATATGAATAAATCTTTTGTATTATTTTTTGCTTCAGAAAATATTTACCAGAACACAAGCTACCCAAAAATGTTATGGAAACAACAGATGCAAGTGTTACTCTTCAACAGGTTGATTTCTGCATACATGCGGTGCATGTACAGGTAACTTTTATAATAACTTTCTACATTTACTTGTGCTTTGAGTAGACCAAGAGAAAAAGCATGAAAGCATCCTGGGATATTTAGGATATGGAAAACAGACTTGGATTTTGTTTTTAGTAGGGTTACAGAGATTGATTGATGTTATCAGTAGTGATTGATGCGTTCTTCCATTGTTATATTTGACTCTCAGTTCAATGCAGCCGTTCAGGAAAGAATTTTAGAACATGTTACTCCAAATTTTATTTTGTATCTGTGGGGTAAAATATGTGCACTATTAATTCCCAACATTAAATTGTCAACCAGGGAGTCGTAGACTTAGAGGTGCAAGCACAGGAAATGCATGATTGGAGCATAGTCTAGCCTATTCTAAAGCCAACAAACACACTTCAAAATGTAATGAATGCAAGTAAGACAAGTTCAAATGAAAATTCACACTACAAGATGTAGCTTAACATTGGATCGTAAGATCACATCTCCCACGTTAGATCTCGATATTCAATGGCTTATTCCTATAGTGCTTCGCTAAACTACGGGAAAACTAAATTAAAGCAACTAGATTAAAGGACAAGTAAGGCCATCTAAAAGTAAATGTGAAATTTAACCAAACTGACATTCAAATCAGTCAGTTGGATGAGGTTACTCAAACCCTCATGTATGTGTGCTACTAACGCCAAAAATGTGGGATAAAATATATGCACCATTAGTTCCCAACATTAAATTGTCAACCAAGGAGTCGTAGACTTAGAGGTGCAAGCATAGGAAATGCAGGATTGGAGCCTAGTCTAGCCTATTCTAAATCCGACAAACACACTTAAAAATGTAATGAATGCAAGTAAGACAAGCTCGAATGAAAATTCACACTACAATATGTAGCTTAACACTGGATCGCAAGATCACGTCTCCCGATTTAGATCTCGATCTTCAATGGCTTATTCCTATAGTGGTTCGCTAAACTACATGAAAACTAAATTAAAGCAACTAGATTAAAGGACAAGTAAGGCAACCTAAAAGTAAATGTGGAATTTACCCAAACTGACATTCAAATCAGTCAATTGGATGTATGTGTGCTACTGACCTAAAGTGGAATTTACCAGTTTTAAGAGAAAATCCACCAAATTCCTAATTAACCCTATCTAGAGAAAATGATGTAACGTAAAGACTTCAAAGAAACACGCTTTAGATATTGGTCCTCAAGAAAAGATACGCTTGGCAATGAAAGCGAAGTGAAAGTGGAGGTACGGAATTAGTTTTGTTTGTGTGAAGGAATGTGTTGGTACGAGATTTATGTACAAGAATGAGATTGCTTTGTATGGATCTTCCATTTAACGTTGCACATGTAATTATAATACTTAATCAAGAGAAATAAATAACAATACCACAATATATGTAGTAACAAAACAATGCATTAACATATAGTAGTGATATGACAATACATAATCTATTTGACAAAACCATAAACTAATATCTAACATTGCAATTCACACAATATATAATTAATCAAAATAACTACAAATATAAAAGAACAATAACAACTTGTAACAAATGTTTATTACACAATAATAAACAAAAATGATAATACACAACACAACACGGGATAAACATTAATTAAATATTAACAAAACAATCAACAATTAAGAAAACAATAAATATATATAAAGGAACAAAATCAAAAACGACCTAATGGAATAAAATGATGTATAAGAAATAAAATAATATATGTGAACAATACAATCACACATTTACCAATGCAGTCCAAAATGTTATGAACAAAATCACTCCAATATAACAATGCATTATTTATAAAACAAGTAATGGAGATCGGAACATAATGGACTGGAACAGAACTCAAATAATGGAGGTTTAACACGACATACACACCGAAACAATAATTAAAAATAAACAAGTAAACGGTAGCTTGGAAAAAAGTGCAGCATTAATTAGGAGGATGAATAATCGTTAACATAAGGAAAATAAGGTCGATCTGTCAGCGTGAAGGTGTGAAAGAGTGGTTGAAAGGTTGGGGTTGGAAAATTAAATGGACAGATATGCATTGTTATCAATTGCAAAGAGCAATGACTGATCTATTTGTGGGAGAATGAAGTGCCAGACAAAGAAGAATTCACAGGATTCCAGGTGCTCTTTTTGAGGATTGACCTCATGAGAATTCATAATAAAATTATCAAACCAAAATAATACAAAACTAAGATCAAACAACACATTTGAAACAGAGAGAAAAACAATGCAAACAAAATATAAATGGAATAAAAATTAATTGCACTCACAATCTAACTAGCAGAGATAAAGAGGCAAATCGTTACCGAGGATTGAGGGGCCCTTCCCAACCTGACTAATGCTACCGAGAAAGCTACCAGATCACAAACTTCTCACTCCAAAACCAATTCTCCAGAATACCAGCCTATCATTGTATTGAAATAAATCTTCCAATTACATTATTCTGAGATGGTTCTCATATAATAATTTTTACAAAGAATAATCAACATGTTAATGATCTCTCCATTACAATCAATAAAATCTCTTGCTCCACACCATCATTTATAGATTCCAATCTCATCATCAGGATAATATAGGATCAAATCGAAACAACCTTGAACAACTTGCATGAAATCTGGAAAATGTATCAATTTGGGTTTTTTTCAAATATGGATGTGACAGTCATTTCTCCAAAGTTGGTGTTGATGACCCCGCGAGATCTCCCAATCCCTTGTAAGTTTCAAAAAACTATTTATGGGTTTTGTATCCAGCTGGAATTTCTAAAAACTCATTGGCGGTTTGTCTGTATCTACTCCCAATGGCATGCAAACCAAGGCACAAAATTCCCATTCCAACTAATTTTCTGCTAAAAATCTGGGTTTGCCAACTTTCGAAATATTTGATTTTCTTGGAATACGTACATCCAAATCAAAACCTGTTTCTACAGGAGGTAGATAACATCATTGTACAAAAACCCTTTTGGCCATTTGTCATTTGGAGGTGTGAACACATGTCAAAAATTGATTTCACACTCAAGCAGGTACCGAATTGATGCATAATTGCCCCTCTTTTACGCGATCCTTCACAATTTGATCAATATAGCTTTCACATGGCTGAAAATAAAATAGAAATAGAAGTACAACCTTCTTGTAATCACTGATTTGATTGGTTCATGTATTGAATTCATGTAGTGCGTCTTATCCTCATTGCACACATGTGCATGAGGATAAAATCATATTCCACCTTAATCAAAATGATAATTTAATCAAACCAGAGTTTGACCAATATGCACGAACTCATGCAGTGATTTGGGCACCACATTATGTCGATGTCGTACTATGTGTGTTTGATTAGCAAATGGAAAGAGGATATATGTGGATGTTAGAGTTGGTACATGATGATTGTAGAATTTGATGGTACCGAATGACTTTGATGGTATCGGAACAGGAACAGTGCATGTATAGGAACAATACAGGGACATGTTGCTTGGACATAGAAACATAGGATTAAACCATCATTGATAAAATCATGTTAAGAAAATCTTTAATCACTTAAAAAGACAAGAAAACAACAATAGTTAACCACAAGGTAGAATGAATGTAATTAGTGGTAAGTGATAGGATAATGGCTATAGAATGTATTAAGAGTGCGGGAATATAGCTTATGAATGGAGGTTTTACATGATAGAAAATATGACATATCTGGAGCCCAACAATATCTATGAGCTAGGGTCAAAACTTAATCCATTATAGATTAGTGATCCAGTTAATTCTTTTGTACTGTCAAATTGAAGCACCTGAGGGGCTTTGCAATTATTACCAATACCACAATCAGCAGGACCAGAAGTACTAATAGCATGTTTGTAACTGGGAATATTATGGACATGGAACTCTATCTTTCTCATTGTAAGGAAAATTTGTGAGATCTGAAGTATTATTGTCGCCTTGATTTGGTGGAACAGAATGCCCAGAAACCGGGCTATTGTCTGAGATGGCTGATGTACCCAAATTACTCTGATGCAGTATTGTGCACTGTGGTTCTTTTGTAGGTGAATAATGGAAATTATGGTCAAAACTTGAGGCCAACTTCCCCTGAAATATTGATGTGGAAGTACCAGAATCCATGTTTATATTTTTTCTAGTAGATTGAAATTAGGTATCTTGTCGATGCATGTGTTCCATGAATCTTCTTGTTTGGTTGAGGACAGAAGGAAGTATGATCCGGATTAATTTCGGCACGAAATGAGAGCGGAGATATAATAAAGAAATCCACAGAGATATCGTGTATATCCAATAATATAACAGAAATATATCAGAGATGCAACCATAAACACAGAGATACAGTAATACACGATTTCTATTAATGAAAGAAATGTA
>SNQJ01S0030719.1:73206-98771 GCA_010110895.2 Picea sitchensis
ATCTCGAAAAAACTTCATTTAGGCCCTCAAAATGGCCCCGGAAGTGAAAACCTGCTAAAAATAGTAAATTGCCAAAATGGCCAGAAAACTGTTTTGAGCCATTTGGAAAAGGTGGGTGGCCCCCGATATCCACCTGGATCAAAGTATCACCATTAGGAATCCAAATTGAAAAGTGAAAGGGGGAAGAATCCAGATGATTATGGTCAAGTTGTACGGGGAAAAGGTCGAATATGTTTCTGGACAAACTGAAACTGAAGAATATGAAGACCAGTGGTTGAAACTTAGCTTAAAGGGTTGGCACTGATTTGAAAGAAACGACCACTTTCTTGCAAATTATTAACTTACCATTTCAATAGGCATTTGAGTCTTCCCCTCCACTCAATATTAACACCCGATAATAACGAGTTGAGCTTGTCTCTCACTCGATCAATTGATATATTACGTAAAAAATAATGAATTAAGAAATAATGTTTTAGCTTATGGACAGGTTTCCTAGAGGTTTGTAGCTCGAATATGACTCTTAAAGTACTTTTTTCTAGTCAGACCAATCTACGTAATCTAGCTTTTTGGAGTGCATATTGATAGCAAAATTTTAGCACCATATAATCATGTCTCCATAAGACCAAGCCAATAATTAATTACATTAAAAATTTGTGGAATAATAATCTTAAGACTAGTGTCAACTACATTAGAAAATGGCTACAACCGATAAATTTAAATTTTGCATGCCCTGCTACGTTGTTCTCTATTCTCGGTACACCTGTCTACCACCAACATTTGTCCTGCATTTCCCTCCCCACTCATCACAAGTACCCCTTGAGTCTATTGAATTCATATATCACAACATTCTACTAATGTCATCTTCATTAGTTTCTGAATCATCAACCATATTGAGTTTCTCCAGTAGTTGGGGTCTTTGATCATATTCGTTCAGATCAAATCCATAACTGTATACAAATTTTTGTGTTTTATATATCAATAGAGATGGCAACGTTATCTGCAAAGATGCCTCTTCTGAGCATGAGTAAAGGGATGATGCAGACCCCCCTTCTCTCCTCGAGGTTGTGCGACCTCCCGGTCAAGGATCTTCAAATTCCCGAGTTGAATTAGCTCCTCGAGGCCTTGCTGGCCCCAAATTGTTTTGAACACGGGCCTTTATCACTTTAGGTGCAGGTTTTATGCGACCCACGGGCCCCTTTCCTTAGCACTCTTTATAAATTAAAAATTTTGGGTGCTAGCTCTTTCTACTAGCCCCTCTCCACATGTGACCTCGGGCTATGACCCGGGGCTTAATCTCCTGAGCGCTTTGTAACTTCGGTAGTTTTGGCAACAACATCAGCCTTTTTACCTGAACCCCAAACATTGAACTCCCCTGGACGATCGACGGTTCTCATCTATCCGACAACCAACGACTATGATCCATTTCAGACTTCGGCATTCAGGAGTTTCGAACGCTCCAACTCATTTTCCTCTCTGAAGTGCTTCACACCCAAAGCTATAGATCGAGTGCCACATGCTCACCTCGATCTACAACTGAGGCTCGTCCTTCAATCCCCTTGGACAACTTCCAGTCAACACTCGCTTCGTGCTTGTTCTCCCGGAGTATCAAACCTCCGCAATAAATATCCACTCTCCACGCGTCCCCTTGCTCATCAATGACTCTTGTCAACTTCGGCATTTGGGACTTGCAGCCCTCGGGATTTCACTCTCCTATTTCTTTCGAAGCGTCCTATCACCGAAGTGACGAATCAGACACCACGTGTTCCAATGATCAACGGTTGGAAACTGTCTTATGCAATCTAGCGACACACGTCCACCTTATATCAACAATTATGATCTCCTTCGCTTATTCGGCCTTCGGGAGTTTTGGTTACTCCTTCTTGCCTTTTCTCCGAAGGGCCCTTCCTCTATACCTCATGGATCACTGCCATGCATCATCTCTACAAATAACAGCTATGATCACTTCGCTCTTCGCGACTTCGCGAAGATTTCCCTTTGTACTCCGCAATTTCTCTGAAGCTCTTCTCCCCGAACTCGCTTATCCACTACCGCGTATCCGCCTTTAAATCAATGGCTATGATCTCTTCGCGACTTCGAACTTTGGCGATTTTCACTACTCAACACTCCAAATACTCTGATTCGTGAATTTTCGAAGGAACCCACAGCTAACCGTCGTGAAACTCTCCCAGATTTGACGGTCCGGAACGATCATGCTTCCTCCTGAACGGATTTTGATCGTTAACTCTCTTAAACTTGTCCTTCTTCGAACTTTGGACTCCTTAGAGGGATTCTTCGACACTTAGTCGAATTTTGAATCTATGCACGCCTTGCAAAAAATATTCACACACTTCTGCGAATAAATTATCCATTTACTCCTCCTGAGCTTCTGAGTCAAAAGATTGTCGATGCACACCTTGCGGATGATATGCACACTCTGCATACAAATTCCACGTTATCTCTCCTGGGCTCTAAGTCAAATCAGACTCTGTCAACACACTCCTTGCGGACAATGCACACTCCTTGCGTAATCCCATGGAAGAGAAACAATTTAAACTTATCTAATATTTCACAGATTCATACATTCACTCATGAAATTCACGGATATAATTCATGCATGCATGAAAACACAAAATAACAGAGAACAAAATGTAGACAGAAAGCCTACCATTCATTCAAGCAACAACAATACCACACATTTGGGTCAATACTTCTCTATTATATTCATTCAAATGTACATGGCTACAACTATGATAAGCTATAACAATATTCAACAACTTATAACTAATTTGCAACAACAACAACAATATTTAGCTAATTTGTAGCAGCCTCATTTGGGCATACAACACATCTACTTATACAAGAGGGCTAATAGGGTTCCCTCCGACTACCTATCCTATCGAAAATAAAAGCTTTCAATTACTTAAGCCATATTACAATAAATGTTTGAGATAAACAGATAAGGGGGAATGCTCCAGATCTGTGATGTAATTAACTATAATAAAGGAAATTCGATCTCCAACGATCTCATGCGATCTTTCAGCCTCCAAACATTAAGATCTTCTTTAATTTGCAATTCGTTCAAAAAGATTTACAGGATACACCAACTTTTAAAATTCAAAATTTATTCAAAAGGCATGCTAAGGCACTGAGCTGTCTCTCCAAGTGCGCTTTGTTGACGATGCTCCTGCATCATACTCCTCTGGACAAAAATTCATGGACTTCTGTCCATGACCTCCTGCACTGAACTTCCATGCTTCTGAATATCGGCTTCATTTACCCAACTGACATCTTCTATTGGGTGTTCTTTCCAGTTTACTAGATACTCAAAATAAGTCTTTCTCCTCGTCTTCTTACCAATCCTCTGATCTATGATATTCTTCATCAATGGATTTTCTGCTACATGCATCTACTTCTCCCACTGAATCCCCTTTTGATCTTCTGATCATTTTGTGTCATTTTTCCTAAAAGGATACAGGTCTGAAATGTTAAATATGGGCGATATACCCACGTCCTCTGACAGCTCTATCTCATAAGAATTGGCACCAAATTTCCTTAGGATCTTGCATGGTCCAATCTTCTTTTAGCTTCAGTTTGTTATATGTTCCCCTTGGAAACCTTTCCTTTCTGAGATGTGCTAGAACTTGATCTCCCACTTCAAATTGAATTTCTCTTCTATGCTTATCAACTCTTCATTTATACTATGTATTATTGTTCTGCAACTGCTCTTTGATCTGATTATGAAGCTTCTGCATTTCTGCAGCGAAGTCTTCTACTCTGGTGCTTCTAAATTCACTCTGCTCCGGATCTCTCAACTCTGATACTCCTATTGGATTCATCCCATATACTATCTGGAATGGGATTTTTCCTGTACTTCTGTTTGGTGAGTCATTATATGCAAACTCTACTTGTGACAGAATTTGATCCCACTGGCTATGATGTCCAGTGACCAAACTTCTCAGGAAATTTCCTAAACTTCAATTTACCACCTCAGTTTGTCCATCTGTTTGAGGGTGATATGTTGAACTAATTGATAGTTTTGTCCCCATCTTCTTCCACAATGTCCTCCAGAAATGACCAACAAATTTAGTGTCTCTATCTAAAACAATGCTCTTGGGCAACCCATGAAGTCTCACAACTTCCTTGAAAACCAAATTTGCAATGTGTGTTGCATCATTAGTCTTCTGGCATGGGATAAAGTGTGCCATCTTTGATAATCTATCAACTACAACAAATATGGAATCACTTCCCCTTTGGGTTCTTGGCAATCCCAACACAAAATCTATGCTTATTGCATCCCAAGGCCTATCTGGAATAGGCAATGGTTAATACAATCCAGTGTTTTGTTTCTTTCCTTTTGCATACTAGCAAATTTTACATTTGTTCACAAACTTGTTCACCTCTACTCTCATACCTAGACAATAGTATGAATTGTTCAATTGTGCAAACATCTTGTCATGGTCAAAATGTCCTGCTAGACCTCCACTATGCTTTTCTTTCAGTAGATTTTCTCTCATTGAACACTTTGGTATGCACAATTGGCAATCTTTAAACAACAATCCATCTTGAATCAAATACTTTGTCCACTGACCCATGTCTCTGAGCACAGAATTTGCACATGCTTCATATGCCTCTTTAAAATCTGGATCATCACAATACATCTCATGCTAAATGCATCAGCAACTTTGTTAGCATTACCAGAAATATGTTTAATGACAAAAGTGGAATTTTGCATAAACTCTATCCACTTAGCATGTCTTTGATTTAAATTCTCATGTCTGGTTATGAATTGTAAAGCCTGATTATCACTATACAAAACAAATTCTTTTTGAACAAGGTAGTGCCTCCATTTCTTCAAGGCTTGAATTATTGCATAAAATTATTTATCATATGTGTAGTATTGTCTCTTAGTTTCATTCAGCTTCTCACTGAAATATCAACAGGTCTATTACCTTGTCTCAAAACTGCTCCAATTGCAACTCCACTAGCATCACATCTTACTTGAAATGTCTTCCCGAAATCTGGCAAGACCATAATCGGTTGTTTTGTTATCTTCTCCTTCAATATCTTGAAAATTTCCTCAGCTTCTTCTGTCCACTTAAAATACTTGTGCCTCTTCTTTACTGTATCTAATATTGGTGTACAAATTCCACTGAAATTTCTAATGAACTTCCTATAGAAACTTGCTAATCCATGGAAGTTTCTTACTTCAAATATGCTCCCTAGTGATGGTCATTCTCTGATTGCTCTCACCTTCTCTAGATCCATCTTCAATTCATTTGAAGAGATCAAAAAACCCAAGTAAATGAGTTATGTATTCATAAAAGAGTACTTCTTCAGATTTATCAACAACTTCTCCTACTGCAATCTCCTCATCACTAATGTTAAGTGTCTCAAATGCTCTTCTTCAGTTTTACTGAAGACTAATATATCATCAAGATATACAATCACAAACTTACCAATGAAATATTTTAATACCTCATTCATCAACCTCATAAAAGTGCTTGGGGTGTTTGTCAAGCCAAATGGCATAACAAGCCACTCATACAACCCTTCGTTTGTTTTGAAGGTTGTTTTCCACTCATCACCTTCTCTCATCCTTATCTGGTGATATCCACTTTTCAGATCTATTTTTGAAAAATAATTTTCTCCACTTAAACAATCCATTAAGTCATCCATCCTTGGAAAAGGAAATATGTACCTGATGGTGATCTTTTTTATGGCTCTTGAGTCTATGCACAGTCTCCATCCTCCATATTTTTTCGGACTTAACACAATTGGTATTGCACATGGACTCAAGCTTTCTCTGACCAATCCCTTTTCCATCAAATCATGGACTTGTTTATTTACCTCCTCATTCTCTTGAGGTGTCAATCTGTACGCTTCTTTGTTCAGCATACTTGCTACTGGTATTAGATCAATGTGATGGTTGATACTCCTAATAGGTGGAAATGAGTTAGGTAAATCATCCACTACTATGTCAACAAAATTCTCCAACAGCTCCTGAACTTCCTCGGGAAAATCATCCATAGAAGTACCTGTAAGGACAACTCTGGGTTTCCTAACCACAACAAACTGCATCTCTTGTTCCTTCTTAACTTCACTCAGGAGCTCCTTCCCACTCATGAGAAGTATACTTGTGTTCGCTTCTTCCTTTACTTTATTCTCCTCTATTGGCAGTAACATGTGTATCCTACCATTCCTTTCCAAAGTATAAGTATTTCTTCTCCCATCATAAATAACATTTCTGTCAAATTGCCATGGTCTCCCCAATAAAACATGACATACATCCAGGGGAATCACATCACACAAAATCTCATCTCTATATCCTCCTATCTTAAATTCAACTAGGCATTGTTTAGTTACCATTATCTTGTGTCCTTTCTGCAACCATGAGACTCTATACGGACTCGGATGTGTAGTTGTTTCCAGCTCTAATTTCTCCACCATCTCCGTGGATACTAAGTTATTAGTGCTCCCACTGTCAATTATTACTCTGCATACTCTACCCTTAGTCTTGCAAGTTGTTCTGAACAAATTGTTCCTCTACACTGGCTTTTCAACCTCTAGCTCTAGTTTCAAGAGAACCTTCTTCATTATCATAGATTTTCCATCTTCTGCACCTTCTGCTTAAACATTCCGCTTTTGCGCTTTCGAAATGTGAGCTTCACCTCCTTCTTTCTTTCTCTCAGGGAATTCCCAAGACATGTGTCATGTCTTTCCACGAGCATAACACTTCACCTCTCCTTTTATGCCTCTTCCTCTTCCTCGAGGAAAAGAATTTATTCCACCACTCTGTCTCCCTCAGGAACTTCCTCCTCTTTCTGAGTGACTATGTGGTTTTTCAGTCTCACCCTTGGGCTTCTATGCCTTGTCATGGACAATTCCCTTACCTCTATGTGGACTCCTGCCTCTACTTCATTGGCTCTGTTTTTTGGCCAACTTCTCCTCTCCCTTCAGCACAATCCGATAATCCTTCTCTACTGCCTTCACTGACATCATGATGATTTCATCCTGGATTTCATATCTTAGGCCATTTATATACCTAACAAATTTTTCATCATCTTTCTCCCTCTGTCTAGTCCTGATGTTCATCTTTTAGAACTCCTCTGTGTACTCTTTCACTGTCATTCCCTTCTGTCTCAGGTTCTGCAATTTCCTGAACAGATTTATCTGATAATCCTTGAGTATGAATTTAGCTTTCAACTTGGCTACCATTCTGTCCCAATTCTTGATCTTTTTCTTACCTTTGCTTCATCTGTCAGCCTGCAGTTCATCACACCATAGTGTTGCATGTCCTTTTAATCTAGTGATAGCATGTTTCACCTTATTCTCCTCATCGACGTCTTCATAGTCGAAATATTTATCCATGGATCTTATCCAATCCAACAGTTCTTCAACATCTAGATTGCCTTCATACATCGGGATGTCTATCTTTTCTCTATCTCCCAACTTCACAACTGCTTTCAACAAGCGTTCCTCTTCAGCATTTTCCCCTGCAGCTTCTTCAACTTCTATTTCTTCACTTTATGTATCGTTGATGTCTCCAACATCGAGTTCTCTCCTTTGCATTGCCTCCATCGCATCCAACCTTGCACAAATCTCTCTCATTTCTCTTTCTACAACTCGATTTGCTACAAACGGCTCTGCACGTCTCCTAGGAGACATTGTGTTCAAATTTTCTTCACTCATAGAGAAAAATTTGAGGCTCTTTAGGCTCTAATACCACTTGATGCAGACCCCCCTTCTCTCCTCGAGGTTGCGCGACCTCCCGGTCAAGGATCTTCAAATTCCCGAGCTGACTTAGCTCCTCGAGGCCTTGTTGGCCCCAAATTGTTTTGAACACAGGCCTTTATCACTTTAGGCGCAGGTTTTATGCGAACCGCGGGCCCCTTTCCTTAACGCTCTTTATAGATTCAAAATTTCATGCGTTGTCTCTTTCTACTAGCCCCTCTCCACATGCGACCTCGGGCTATGACTCGGGGCTTAATCTCATGAGCACTTAGTAACTTCAAGTTTCGGGAGTTTTGGCAACAACAACAGCCTTTTTACCCAAACCCCGAACTGTGAACTCCCCTGGACGATCAACGGTTCTCGTATGTCCGGCATCCAATGGCTGTGATCTGTTTCAGACTTCGGTGTTCGGGAGTTTTGAACGCTCCAACTCCTTTTCCTCTCTGAAGTGCTTCACACCCAAAACTATAGATCGAGCGCCATGTGCTCGCCTCGATCTATGACTAAGGCTCATCCTTCACTCCCCTCGGATGACTTCCGATCAACTCTCCCTTCGTGCGTGTTCTCCCAAAGTATCAAACCTCCACAATAAATCTCCACTCTCCATGTGTCTCCTTATTCATCAACGACTCTTGTCGACTTTGGCCTTTGGGACTTGCAGCCTTCGGGAGTTCACTCTCATGTTTCTCCTGAAGCGTCCTATCACCAAAGTGACGGATCGGATGCCACGTGTTCCAACGATCAATGGTTGGAAATTGGCTTATAGAATCTAGAAACATGCATCCACCTTATATCAACGGTTATGATCTCCTTCACTTGTTCAGCCTTTAGGATTTTTGGTTACTACTCCTTGCCTTTTCTCTGAAGGACCCTTCCTCTGAACCTCATGGATCTTTATCACGGGTCCTCTCTGCAACTAACGGCTATGATCACTTCGCTCTTTGTGACTTCACGAAGATTTCCCTTTGCACTCCGCAATTTCTCTGAAGCTCTTCTCCCTGAACTCACTTATCCTCTACCACATATCCGTCTTCAAATCAATGGCTAGGATCTCTTCGTGACTTCGGACTTTGGTGATTTTCACTCCTCAACACTCCAAATCCTCCGATTCATGAATTTTCGAAGGAACCCATGGCTAACCGTCGTGCAACTCTCCCAGATCTGACGGTCTAGAACGATCTTGCTTCCTCCTGAAGGGATTTTGATCGTTAACTCTTCTGAACTTGTCCTTCTTCGAACTTTGGACTCCTTAGAGGGATTCTTCGACACTTAGTCAAATTTTGAATCTGTGCACGCCTTTCAATAGATCTTCACACACTTCTGTGAGTAAATTCTCCAGTTACTCCTCCTGAGATTTTGAGTCAAAAGACTATGTCGATGCACACCTTGCGGACAATATGCACACTCTGCATACAAATTCCACGTTATCTCTCCTGATCTCTGAGTCGAATCAGACTCTGTCAACGCACTCCTTGCGTAAGCTCATGGAAAAGAAACAAATGAAACTTATCTAATATTTCACAGATTCATACATTCACTCATGAAATTCACCGATATAATTCATGCGTGCGTGAAAACACAAAATAACAGAGAACAGAATGTAGACAGAAAGCCTACTATTCATTCAAGCGACAACAATACCATGCATTTGGGTCAATACTTATCTATTATATTCACTCAAATGTACATGGCTACAACTATGATAAGCTATAACAATATTCATCAACTTCTAACTAATTTGCAGCAACAACAACAATATTTAGCTAATTTGCAGCAGCCTCATTTGGGTATACAACACATCTACTTATACAAGAGGGCTCATAGGGTTCCCTCCGACTACCTATCGAAAATAAAATATTTCAACTACTTAAGCCCTATTACAATAAATGTTCGAGATAGACAGATAAAGAAAAATGCTCCAGATCTGTGTTGTACTTATCTATAATAAAGGAAATTCGATCTCCAGCGATCTCATGTGATCGTTCAACCTCCAAACATTAAGATCTTCTTTAATTTGCAATCTGTTCAAAAATATTTACAGGATACACCAACTTTTAAAATTCAAAATTTATTCAAAAGGCATGCTAAGGCGCTGAGTTGTCTCTCCCCGTGCGCTTTGTTGACAATGCTCCTGCATCAAGGGAGCACCCATCATGGAATAATATCTATAAGGTCGGCATGATTAAAGGGAGCACCCATCATGGAATAATAGTTATGAGGTTAGCAGCAACAGCTTTCAGGACCAACATAGTTTTCTTCAAGACCATACCTAGAGCTGGAGAGGTAAAATAAATTAAGCGTTTTACTTTTGCTTATCTATCAATTTGTCAGCTATGAATTCTTCATAATTAGACTAGCGATATTTAGTTACTCATTATCTCTCAGGAAGAGGAAAAGCGGTATTCCCGGATGAACAAAGAGGATCAATTTGTTTAGGTAGATAGCTCAGAGCAGAGCAACGACTTTCATTATACGGTGGCAAGTAACTATGTAGCGGCCACCTAATTGTAAAGTATTAATGATGTTTGTTTCTTTGTTTTATAAGTATGAACAAAATTTTGATGAGGAAGCGAGGGAAATTGTTGATAGTGCAAGTGAGAAGAGAAAACACATCCATTTTAACATAATATGCACGCCTTTGTGGGAATATAGAGTGTTTTCCTTCGCAAACGAAAGGGAAGAATAAAGGCGTTGTGTAGTCACTCGCGAATTGAATAGTGGCTAGGGTGTCGTAAGGATCTAAATGCCTTTATAGAAAAAAGCAGGTCAAACGGCTAGAGGGAGTCAGTGCCCGGGGTGTTTGGAACAATAGTTTCTACAGCACCAGCCCATAAGCATTAGTAAAAGCTATCGTGAGAGAGTATAGCTATCGTCCCTTACAATCTTAGCTTTGTCTCATGTTAAAGGTTCTTAGATACACATAATTGTCCATGTCCACTTGATATGCCACATGAATTCTGTCATGCATGGCCCTTATTACTATAGGACAGAATTACTAAATAATTCATGCATGACAGAATTACTAAATAATTCATGCATTATCAGATCATCATCAAAGTGAAAAGAATGCATTGTATAATAACAAATTCATTGCTTATATAATTGTCTGAAACTGACTTTGTTGTCCATCTCCATTACAGGCCCCATTGGAAAAACCCACATGAACAGTAGGCCATACAGCATGGATTCCAAGGTCCGTACAGTCTCGTGGGAGCACAGAAATCAAGTAAAGGGAGCAGCATTTATTACTGGTCGTACAGTTCGGATTTACTCAGTCCATACGGTCCAGTTTTGGCACAGATTTTGAGGAGGGAACAGCAACTGCACTCTGTCCGTACAGTACGGATTTACACAGTCCGTATAACCTCTTTACTGCACAGAAATCGAGGCGTGTTGCTGTGTGTAATTTCTGGGACTTGCAGCCTTCGGGAGTTCACTCTCATGTTTCTCCTGAAGCGTCCTATCACTGAAGTGACGGATCAAACGCCACGTGTTCCAACGATCAACGGTTGGAAATTGGCTTATGCAATCTGGTGACACGCGTCCACCTTATATCAGCGATTATGATCTCCTTCACTTGTTCAGCCTTCAAGATTTTTGGTTACTCCTCCTTGCCTTTTCTCCGAAGGACCCTTCCTTTGAAACTCGTGGATCTTTATCATGTGTCCTCTCTGCAACTAACGGCTATTATCACTTCGCTCTTTGTGACTTCATTAAGATTTTCCTTTGCACTTCGAAATTTCTCCGAAGCTCTTCTTCCCGAACTCACTTATCTGCTACCACGTATCCGTCTTCAAATCAATGGCTAGGATCTCTTCGTGACTTCGGACTTCGAAGATTTTCACTCCTCAACACTCCAAATCCTTCGATTCGTGAATTTTTGAAGGAACCCACGGCTAATCGTCGTGCAACTCTCCCAGATCTGACGATCTAGAATGATCTCGCTTCCTTCTGAATGGATTTTGATCGTTAAATCTCTTGAACTTGTCCTTCTTCGAACTTTGGACTCCTTAGAGGGATTCTTCGACACTTAGTCAAATTTTGAATCTGTGCACGCCTTTCAACAGATCTTCACACACTTCTGTGAGTAAATTCTCTAGTTACTCCTCCTGAGATTTTGAGTCAAAACACTATGTCGACGCACACCTTGCGGATGATATGCACACTCTGCATACAAATTCCACGTTATCTCTCCTGATCTCTGAGTCGAATCAGACTCTGTCAACACACTCCTTGCGTAAGCTCGTGGAAGAGAAACAATTGAAACTTATCTAATATTTCACAAATTCATACATTCACTCATGAAATTCATCGATATAATTCATGCGTGCATGAAAACGCAAAATAACAGAGAACAGAATGTAGACAGAAATCCTACCATTCATTCAAGCAACAACAATACCACTCTTTTGGGTCAATACTTCTTTGTTATATTCATTAAAATGTACATGGCTACAACTATGATAAGCTATAACAATATTCATCAACTTCTAACTAATTTCCAGCAACAACAACAATATTCAGCTAATTTGCAGCAGCCTCATTTGGGTATACAACACATCTACTTATACAAGAGGGCTCATAGGGTTCCCTCTGACTACCTATCGAAAATAAAATATTTCAACTACTTAAGCCCTATTACAATAAATGTTCGAGATAGACAGATAAAGAAAAATGCTCCAGATTTGTGTTGTACTTATCTATAATAAAGGAAATTCGATCTACAACGATCTCATGCGATCATTCAACCTCCAAACATTAAGATCTTCTTTAATTTGCAATCTGTTCAAAAATATTTACAGGATACACCAACTTTTAAAATTCAAAATTTATTCAAAAGGCGTGCTAAGGCACTGAGTTGTCTCTCCACATGCGCTTTGTTGACGATGCTCCTGCATCAAGGGAGCACCCATCATGGAATAATATCTATAAGGTCAGCATGATTAAAGGGAGCACCCATCATGGAATAATAGTTATGAGGTTAGCAACAATAGCTTTCAGGACCAACATAGTTTTCTTCAAGACCATACCTAGAGATGGAGAGGTAAAATAAATTAAGCATTTTACTTTTTCTTATCTATCAATTTGTTAGCTATGAATTCTTCATAATCGGACTAGCGATGTTTAGCTACTCATTATCTCTCAGGAAGAGGAAAATTGGTATTCCCATATGAACAAAGAGGATCAATTCATTTAGGCAGATAGCCCAGAGCAGAGCAACGACTTTCATTATATGATGACAAGTAACTATGTAGCGGCCACCTAATTGTAAAGTATTAACAATGTTTGTTTCTTTGTTTTATAAGTATGAACAAAATTTTGATGAGGAAGCGAGGGAAATTGTTGATAGCGCAAGTGAGAAGAGAAAACACATCCATTTTAACATAATATGCACGCCTTTGTGGGAATATAGAGTGTTTTCCTTCACAAACGAAAGGGAAGAATAAAGGCGTTGTGTAGTCACTCGCGAATTGAATAGTGGCTAGGGTGTTGTAAGGATCTAAATGACTTTATAGAAAAGAGCAGGTCAAACAGCTAGTGGGAGTCAGTGCTCGGGGTGTTTGGAACAATAGTTTCTACAACACCAACCCATAAGCATTAGTAAAAGCTATCGTGAGAGAGTATAGCTATCGTCCCTCGCAATCTTAGCTTCGTCTCATGTTAAAGGTTCTTAGATCCACATATTTTCCATGTCCACTTGATATGCCACATGAATTCTGTCATGCATGGCCCTTATTACTATAGGACAGAATTACTAAATAATTCATGCATGACAGAATTACTAAATAATTCATGCATTATCAGATCATCATCAAAGTGCAAAGAATGCATTGTATAATAACAAATTCATTGCTTATATAATTGTCTGAAATTGACTCTATTGTCCATCTCCATTACAGGCCCCATTGGAAAAACCTCATGTTGGGAACGTCTTTGGGATGACTTTGTTCAGGAGGAGACCTGAAGAGGTTATGTACATGGCAGTTCATCTACAGGTCATGGGTGATTCTCCCTACAATGAGGTCATGAGGAAGATGTCTTACTACCTAGCAAGAAGAAGTTGAGAGGTCCAAAGAGAATTGAAGAACTGAGCAAAGTCAAGTGCTTACCATAGTTATGAGGCACTATCAGATGAATTATTATAACAAGAAGAAGCAAACTTATTTGAAGGTGGAAAGAGTTTTCCAAAGTTTGACAAATGGTACCTTGATTGCGTATCTATCCTTGAGGACCACTACTACAGATGCTTGGTATATTGACGGTGGTGCCTCTCTCCATATGATAGTGGTTCGTGAGCACTTGACAGACTTCACACAGATTGGAGATGTTGATGTAGTGCTTGGAGATGATCGGGAGTTCAAGGTGGTTGGTTGTGGGGCTGTATCATTTTGGATGGAGTCTTTGCCTCCCCTTGTGGCTTTGAGAGGGTTCTATGCATTTGAAGCTTGAAAGAACTTTAGTGTGGGTTTACTGTGAAGGAGAAGGGCTATGATATCTTACAAGTGATAGGCGAGGTGCTTCTCTGCGCACTTTCGGAGTGTCTAGCATCACTTCGGCCAATGTGTTTGGTACTAGACATGAGAGGTTATACAAGTTCTTGTTCGATATTGGTAAAGGCTTATTGATTCATTCTACAGTGACAATACGATGACCTATAGAAGTTATAACAGGAGGATGGTGCATTTTCACCATGGGGCTTTGTGATTTCTTAGGGAGTTGGTGACAGGAGTTCCAGATTTTTTAGTTTAGAGCACCATGAGTTGTACAAGGAATTGTATCACCGCAGAAAGTACACCAAAGAGGCCCCTTTTCCGGCATTGGCAAATTAGAGCAGAGGATACTTGATCTTATACATTGATATGTATGTGGCCAGATGTCTTAGGCATAAGCTGACTGAATCTATACTATATTTCTTATTCATTGTGAAGCTTCTCTGAAGTCCACAAGGTACCTCTTCATGAAGATAAGGCAGGTCTTGATCGGTTCAAGTTCTGAAAACTCTTGTGGAGAACCCGGAGTAGGAAGAAAAATCGAGGAATCCCGAATCGGACAATGGGGTAGAGTATACCTCCAAAGAGTTCATGGACTTTTGTGCGGAAGAGGGCATCAGGAGAGAGTTGAAAGTTCACTTGTGAGAATGGGAGGTTCTTGAGGAAGGGAGAACATAGCCATTATTGCATTTTAGAGAGCAATACTTTACATGGTCCCGGAGGTTACCACTATTTATATGGGCTGAGGAATGCTACTGCTGTGGTTTATGCTTGGAGACAAAAGTCCTCACGCAGTGGGGCATGACTCTGAGGGAGCTCTGCAGGGCGAGGTGCAGGGCAGTTTTGGGTGCATCCTTATTCATATGTCCCATACGAGGAGAGGGAGAACAAGTGGAATGACCCATATGGGTAGAGGGATCTTTGGTACGATTGAGACTTCAAGGCTTTCCATTTACCTTCCTTCCTTACTTGAGAGGGATGTCAAACTTGAGGAGGAATGAACCTTTAGAGTCTAGAGGACAGAGGTGGCGGTCTTCATCGATTCAATTGAGCACTTGTTGATTCTGACAGTTGGAGCCACAGAGCTTGGTGACAACGAGGTTCCACGGTGGGAGACCCGCGAGTTGATTTAGAGCTGATTACGGGTTTCAAGATCGGTGCCGAGGAGTCACATGGGATCATTGTCTTTACTTGGCAGGTATAGGGTTGGTGGGAGAGTCCCCTCCATGGGACACTACTTATTGAGGAAGCCCAGTGGCTTGAGGGACACTTTGGGGAGGCAGGGGTTAGTGGGAATCAGGGCGAGGCGATGAGAGAGTAAACCTCAGAGAGGTTTGCAGCCAGCGATGGTGAAATGACATTGAGTCGACCTTCACCTCTTTGAAATTGCTTGAAGTAGGCAGATATGGAGAGATGCCATGATGGGAAGGCTACAATTCCATCGCGAAAAGCACGATGTATGGGGGTGTTCCTAGACCTAGGGGGAAGTCGATGAAAATTGACTTCGAGGTGGCTACAAGCTAAAAGCATGTAAATGGTGTGACATTGAAATTACAAAAGGTCGCTCGAGGACTACGGTTGAAGTCAACTATGATGAGGACAACTGCGTCGGTTGCTAGATACCGATCGGTGATGTGATCTCTCCATTCTGCGAGGAGATGGGTTGGAAGATCTGATGGATAACAGAAGACCACATTTGAATAGTCTTATTGAGGAGGAGGTGTATAATAATGAGCATCCATTGGGCTTTGGGAGTTATGCATGGAAGAGTCTCATGTGTGTAGGCGAAGATGATGATAGCATTATGGGGCAAGAACAAGCTCCAGACTGGTATTAGGAATGGAGTATGTTTACTTATGTGTTGGGTTTGAGGAAAGGTAGAATTGGATCCAACCTATACTTCATTGTGGTTGGAGATGATCCTCTCATTCTTCTACTATATATGGATGATCTTTTCATTACAAGAGCAGAGAGACTCATGTGGGTTACAAGGAGCCTTGCTTCAGTGTTCTAGATGACTGACATTGGATTGATACATTACTTTGGGATTGGAGGTTTGAAGAACTGGACGTATACTTCTGGAATGATTAGCAATATGACATTGAGCAGATTTCAGATGGGAGAGTGCAGGCCCATGACCACTCATGATTACCAACTGGAAGAAGCTTCGTAACTTTTGATTCATAGTTGGTGGATTCCACTGTGTATCATCAGTTGATCGGGTCAATGATGTATTTATGCTTGGTCAATACCGAGGCCGGATATTTATTTTGTTATCCAACACTCTGACCAGTTCATTGTGGATCCTAGGAGAGTGCATTTGGTGGTAGAAAAACATGTGCTCGAGTATCTTTGTGGTACGGTAGATTATAGTTTGGACTATCGGAGATGGAGTTAAATCTAGTTGGTTATCTGACTTCGAGGATTAGGCGGGATGTATGGAGTGATAAAGAAAAACGAGTGTTAATTTCGGATTATAGGATCGTGATTTGTGTCTTGGTTGATGAGGAAACAAAAAGTCAATGACTTTTAGCAGGTTCTGAGTATATAGCAATAATCAAGCCGGTTAGCCAGGGCCACTTGGATTATACCAAGATATTTGGTGGGATTGTTGATATGCGGTTAAGGCCCTGCATGATTTACTATGATAATGATTGCATTAAACTCGGAGAATCGATTTTCATATGACAGTTTAAGCATACTTCCGAATTACGTTATCACTTCATCATTATGTTTAGAGAAGAGTTGTGGAGCTACAATACATATTTACAGACGAGAAGGTTGAGTTGGAACATACTCCCCACCAAGGCATTAGGCGAGAGGGCAAGTTGTATTTTCGAGGGGACCAGCAGGTGAGTGAAATGTACTTTCTCTATGAAGGAGTGTTAAGTACAGTGAAAATAGAAGTACCAAGGCAAGTGTTTCTCTTCCCTAGAAGCCTAAGGGGAGAAGTGTCCCCAACATGGGCCCTAGTCATTTAATTTGTGAGGATGCAAATTAAAGATTGGCATTATGATGATGATTAAAGTGAGGTGAGTGAAGAGACATCTAATCTCGACCACTCATCTAATCTAATCTCAATTGTTGGATTAAGAGACCCCTCACCTACCTATTGAGGTCGATTAGGGTAGGAGGGTTCACCCATTCTTGGGTAGTTGAATAATTTTTTAGAGAGAGCAGGAGGCAACAGAGAGCAATGTTACCGAGCTGGGGCGTACGTAAGGCAACACACTAGCACATAAATCAAGGTAACAAGTTCAGCATTCTGAAGCCATGCCACGGATTCAAGGTCCGATACTGGGTCGTGGAATACGAATCAAGTAAAGGGGTAGCATTTATTCTTGTGAATTGCGATACGAGTCACGGATGTGCACTTTTCGGTCACATGCCGCTCGGTTTAACCAATTCGAGGAGGGAACAATAGCAACACTCTGTCCATGGGCATGGATTTCTGATCACGTACAACCTCTTTCACCTTACAATGAGAGGCAATATTGATGTGTGTTTAAGAAAGTGCTTGCAGGGTTTCTAGGAGACGGTATGATAAGCTCTGAGATTTATTATTATTCATTGTTGCTTGGCAATTTCAAGGTGACCGTCTACGATTATTTGGAGGCCTAAAATCGAGGCGATGTGAAGTGCAGAAAAAATTTTGAGTTAGCTCAATTGAAGGCGTGTGAGATTTGGCACGGTTATTAATTGAGATAAGTTTGTCATTTAAATTTCTGAAAATGAATATGCTGTAACAGAATGAAGCTCCTAAATAATAAAAATCTCCCCTCTTTCACTGGTTTTCCCCACTTATTAGGTTTTTCCAGAGTCAAAGTTAGACCAAAATTTCTATATCTATAATTTTAGGTTTTATATGCAGCTGATAATGTGTGTGTGTATTGTTGTACATTTCTACGTTGAAAACAAAATTCAAAATCCTCATGTTTCAGTTCAAATGAAAATTTTCTACTGTGTATTTAATTACTTGTTGATAAAAATGGGTTTGAGCATTAAACATTGGCTGAAAAAAGAGACTGAAGAACTAGGTTGAGGTCTGGGGAATTAAAAAAACAAATTCAACCTTCACAAAAACCCGGGTTAGAAGAGAATAAGCGCACAAAGCCGATGATTTTCTTATTTATTCTAGGTGTATGAGTGCAGGGTTACACTTGGGTTAGGACGTGTCCTCTGCAGCGGCGAATATTGACCCGTGTCTTCTGGAGGACCTGTTTCTATTCTCTATTTTAATTCATGAATCTAATTGGTTTGTATGCCCAAGGTTGGAATATTGGACTTATCCTTTTTTTATTTTGGATTTTTTTTGGGTGGCTTCTTGTGAAGGTAATTAAAATATATAGGTACCACAGGCGAATCAATTTGATTAGTGAAGTTATACCTTCAATGTAATGGATAACCTTGTCGGTAAGATATGTAGTACACATTTTGGTGGGATATTGGTAAGCATTCCAATATGCAAAGTGAATAAAGTTCATGATTGTCATCCTCAGGTTGTTGGTTCGGCAGAGAGTTAATAATTTTTTTACTGTATGTCAAGTGGATTTTATTGTGTCATGTAAATAATTTAGCAGTTTGTCAATCAAAATTATAATCAAATTCCAATGTAAATGAACTCAAACAAGTTGAAACAAAAGACCAACTTGATACAAGATCTATATTTCTACATACTCTAAATAATAAAAACACAAACAAAAACGACTCTCAACAACACAGAAACAGTTTACAGAGTCAAGTTCAAAATTGAAACAACGTTTTGATTTAATGTTCTGGTTTGAAAAAAAAACTTTTCTCCATATATATATTTTAATATTTTTTTTTTTTATTTTAATTTTTATTATTTAAAAAATTAATTTTATCTTTAATTATCTATTAGTTCAAATAATGCGATGATGCTTAAATATATTTTTATTTATATTTGTGATTAAGAATTCATTACAAATTGGAAATTTGAAATTTAAAAAAATAGAATTTTACATATAAAATGATTAATTTATTTAATTGATGATAATTCTTTTTAATTTTTTATCTCTATAATGAATTTATTCATTCAAATGAACATAATATAACACTTAAATATAATTTTAATATATGTGTATTTATATTTGTTACTAAATAATTCATTAAAAAAGAAATTATTTAATTATTTATTTATGTATTTATATTTGTTACTAAATAATTCATTAAAAAAAAGAAATTATTTAATTATTTATTAGTTCAATTTGTGTAATGCTATTTAAATATTTTTAATATATATATTTATATTTGTAATTGAAAAATTTATTAAAAAATTGAAATTGAAAAAACTCCATAATTCCACACATATAAATGATATATTTAATTGATGATAATTCTTTTAATTTTTATCTCCTTAAATTACATAAATAATTTTAATAAATGTTTATATTTGTGACTTAAAAAATTTAAAATTTAAGAAACTCAAAAAACATTTGAAATTTAAACAACTTCATATTTCTAGCTTCTAGTTTTTATCTTTTTAATACTAAAATCAGTTCTCATAGATATTTGAATTTAGATTTAGTGCATTGTATGCTTCATGCCCAAAAGTTTAAAATTTGAAATTTAAAAAGTTCCAAAATTTCCTTGAACACGTTTTGAGCACTAGTTTCCATTTAGTTTATTTTGCCAACAAAGTTTTAAATTAAAACTTAAAAATTTTTAAATTCAATAGGAAATCACACATAATCTTACTTTTGAATTGATATGGGTTATTACATAATCTATTTCATTTATGATTTGGTTTATAAACTTAATTATGACCATATTACTTTAAGTAACCATAAGAATAATAGTTGAAATATTTAACAATAATTAATTTGTGTGTCTTTGTAAATGTATATATGTATCATCAATTAACATCAATACAATTAACTATGAAAATTATTGATAAACATTTAATGTTTAACTAAAAACACTAGATTAATATAGCTTAGTGTAATATTGTTACATTATTACCATAACTTTACCATAACTTTGAGACTCCAGAAAAAGTGACATGGCATGTAGGATATTTTTTATTTGACAATATGAGAACCTATATTACTATATGATAAGGAAGATTCAAATTTAAGTTTATTTATTTTCAATAACATCATTTTTCTAATTAATTCCTAATTCTTTTAAAAATACTCATAAAAAAAACCAATTATAATAAATGATATCAAACTTATATCTTCATCTCATAATTCATTAATCTAATGTGAACTTTCAATTAATTAGAAATATTCACATTTTTATTTAATATAAATAATAATTTACTTTATTTAATATTATAATATTTATTTATTTTAATTTATGATTTTTAATATTAAAAAAATGTTATTCTTTTGAATACATAATTGAACATTGAACATTGGTTACCTTTAGGTGCTTGCTCAAAATCCTCTTTAAAACGGTGTTTCTTCTTATGATGTCTCTATGATCCCACAATCATAGAAAACAACAAGATTAAAGAAGTACGAATTGACATTGAAGATTTTAATATTTAATAAAGTTGAGCCAACTTAAAGTATTAAAGATTTTCAAATTAACATTTAAAATTTAAATATTTAATAAAGTTGAGCCAACTTTTTTTTTCCCGATAGAAATTACTCGATTTATATTAGAGATATAAATCATTTACAATCACTGTATCCAGTCTAGCTCAAGCAGCCATTATAATTCCTCCTCCCAACACTTGGAGAAGGTGTTGTCTTACCAATCTCGCTGTCTCTCGGGACTAAGTTGAGCCAACTTAAAGTATTAAAGATTTTCAAAGAGGTTTTTCAAAATTATTATTAATTTGGTATTGTTATTTTTTATTTTTTATTTTTTAAAAGAAAAAAATTATTTTATATTTAAAATATTTAATTTTTTAGAAATTATTTGATTTATAATAATTTCATATATAACAAGGGTTGTATGGCAACTCAGTTCATGTCGAGTTAGTGGGGAAATACATGTTGAATAACATAGATACATTTAATCAACATAGATACATTTAACTGCAGATTTAATAAGGATAGAGAATATCAAAAAAACTTCTTTGAGATTAATTCTTTTTTTATATGATAGAAACTTGAGATTGAGATTAAAAATTATTATGATATGTATGGTCTTTAATACTATCTCTCTACCCTGTCTACAAAAAAATTGAAGCTTAATACCCCACTACTCTCGGTACTGGCAATACAATGAAAATTTAATGTGTGTGTGTGTATATAAAAGGAATTTAGACTTCCATTTTATAATGCCAATAATATGAATCTAGACATAAGATAGAGAAACGTGAGCAAGGATGTAACCTAGATATAGCCAACCCCAAGGCTGATGAGATAATCCACATACTAGGAAATACTAAACTATGTGACACGATTGTATCGAAGGTTTCGGGGGTTGAAATTAAAATAACTGACACTGAAATCAACATTCCCCGTACCGATGTAGTAAAGAGAATCACTAATAATTATGGAAGCCTCCTGCTCTACTACAATACCTCGTATCCGTGACTGGTATTGTCTGAGATAACTTATTTGTTGATCAAAACTTATTACATTTTGCAAAACATGAAAGACTTTTGCAAAATAATACTGCATTCAGTAAATACTTTTGTAAAACATGAAATACTTTTGTAAAATAATACTACATTCAGTAGACAAAACTAAGAAATTTCAGCACCCATAATCGCCTAACTTGGTCATGGTTGATACTTACTCCATTAAGTCTTAACGAAAGACAACATAAACCAGTACTACAATCTAACGGTTTTTCATTAGTACTAAATTGTAAGGACGCAATATTTATGAAATTGTGTACATTCTAATATACACCATTCTCGGGACGCTTCGAAATTTTATTCTGAGTATTTTGAGTATCAGGGACAATTGCAATTCAAAATTTCTATTAAAAATAACTCAGATGCATAAACTTTCAGCAAGGAGAACGGTGAACCAAAGGTATCAGGGGCAGTTAGAGTGCACTCTCATGTTTTCAAGGAACGACTAGATTAAGGAGTAAATTAAGAACGTCAAAATAAATGTTTTTAAGAAATGAACACTATGAAAATCCAAAAATAGTCTGAAGTGGCATTATCGTAGCCAGAGTCGGTCAGAGGCGAACGTAACTCCCATGACTAAATCATCAGACGTCAGTTGTGGGTCGAGGTATGCAGGGATTATTTCTTTGATACCCAAACCTGAAGTTGCAGCTCATAAAACATAAATATGATAAAGAAAAACATTATTCAATCCCGCTAATGCATATATAGATATATAGTTGGGGTTTTTAGAAGTACCCAGGAAATCTGAAGAGATATTTCCATTGGAGAAGCGTCCAGTGGGTACGCCACCAGGAAAATCTCTACCATAATGCGGGAAGTTGCACTTATCCGGTGTGTTGTTGCAATTGTTGTTGCCAGCATCGAGGATGGAGTCTCCTAACACTAGTAATGCAGGAAACTGTGGGGTGCCTTGACCTTGAACCACCTCTGAACATATTGTTAAGCAAAACCTCACCACAAAGAAAGTAGTCGCGACGAATTCAGACTTCCACGAGGCTGCCATTGATAGTCAATTTTGTTGCTCATATTTTGATGTCTGTCTGTCTATTTAAAAGAATCGTCGGTATGGAAACAGCTCAACAGTTTGGTGAATTATTAAAGCGACCATCAGTTCAGTAAATGCCATCATTAAAAAGCAAAGAAACCCCACCCGAAAGTGAATTCTTATTGTCTAGAGAAAGATGGGTTAAGGCTGAGAGGCTAGAAATGGAAGATGGGATTGATGCACCGATATTTTTCTAGGTTAAAACAATAAAGGTCTGGAGAGAAGAGGGCTTACTGATGGATTTGGATATAGTTCCACTCATGTATTCACTGTTGTTTCCTTGGTCCGCATTGAGAATGAGATTTACTACTCAACCACTGTGATTGTCGCATAACACACCGCTCCATCGGCAACAATCGTCTCCAGTCCATGATTCAAGAACTCCATTGGGATCATCCAAGATGCCCACTTTGGAATCTAATAATGCAACATGGTCTTCTTCTGCACATTCCACGTTTTTCCCTAGGCATGATGAGTTTAATGACAACATAAACAGTAGTAGTAACCTTGGCATTACTCACTTGTGTTTCTCCATTGTATCGAGCAGGATATTGTAGAGAGTAAAGTGATGCAGGACCAGGGTAGTTGTGTTGGGTATGTGTTATATTTTTTGCATGTGTGTGTGTGTGGGCACGCCAGATACGACAACTGCGTCTGACAATCCCTTCACCTAGAGCTCTGTCGTGTGTGTCGGGTGCTTTCCTAGGGGGGTCCCAAGGGGGGGCAGGTATGCCCCCCCCCTCAGTTACGCGTAGCGTTCGGGGCAGCACCCTGAATTTTTTTTGGGCGGTTTTTTGCTATTTTTAGCGGATTTGTAAATTAATCCCGGATTAAGGGATTAGGGTTTTGGTATCTATAGAATACCTAAAAAAATTGTATATATTGTATGGTGAATGGTGAAATTCAATATAATGAAAATAAGAAAGGTTTTCCCGGTTGAGGGTTTCCGGTATAAAATCTCTGTGTACTCTATGTATGAGCCATTGATTAATTTCTGTATTGCTTAAGAATCTATATGCATTGCTTTACTTCACAGGTTTAAAACTTACAAGTTGTGGACGTCTTATCATCAATTGACACAATTTATTTCGCCTTCAAGTTGCAGTTGTCTCAGCTGACATTGTAACGTGAGTTTAACAGCGCACTGCTCGGTGGTACTTCAGAGGTGGAGCCATCGGAAATGAGCTATATTTAAGAACATTCAAGTCGACGTCAATGTCAACAGGTGTGTTCTCGAATTGCAATTGAATGTCAGGAGACCAAAGGAGTGCAGTGTGTTGCCAAACTTGCAATCAATTTTATACATTGAATTACGTGAAGACTGTAATAACACATCAAAGATATCATCCAATTAAATTTTAGAAAAATATATTTTTCTATTATTAAAAAAAAATACATATATTGATTTCCTATGTTACACATTGGATATAGCACACAAATTTAAAGTCAACAATAAACTAATACAGAGTCAAAGGGCAACTCATTGCTATAGTCCCAAGCCTTTGGCAGGGACTAATAAAGAATTATTCAAT
The DNA here is from genome assembly GCA_010110895.2 of Picea sitchensis. Classification (NCBI taxonomy): domain Eukaryota; kingdom Viridiplantae; phylum Streptophyta; class Pinopsida; order Pinales; family Pinaceae; genus Picea; species Picea sitchensis. The sequence continues at coordinate 97,570 of SNQJ01S0030719.1, forward strand.
GTTACATTGTGTTGGTTGCTTAACATTTTCATTGTTAGTCTTTGTAATAAATAATGAAGTCTTTCTTAAGCTTTTTCTCATTTTGTAATTTTTTGAATCTTATAAATGCTTGGAACCTAGAAATAAATGAAGCATGAGAAAATAGTGTTCATTTGGAATCCATAAAAATCTATTTGAGAAAAAATGAAAAAGAGAAGCTTGAATTTGAGATGATGTTTGAATGTGAACTTGAACTTGGAGCAATGACTGAGCTTGAACATGAAGCAATGGCTAAGCTTGGGCATGATCTTTGTGCAATGATTCAGCTTGAGAAAGAACTTGAAGTAGTGATTGAAATGCATGCAACACATCACCCTCTTTTTCTCCACTTGTAAGTTTTTTTTCCAGCAAAAAATTTCCCAATATATTGATATATATAGTGTTTTCAAATACAAGTCACATCAACGTGATAATCAGTCATGCTAAAGTAATATTCTCCCAACCCCACCAAAGAGTGTGTTCCTTCTCAATGATAAGATAATCATCCATGTCAACAATGAGTAAGTATCCAGGCCAAAAAAAGAGCTTCCACAAATAGAAAATCGATAGCATCTTTTACAAAAAACAAAAACAACTAAGATTACCACATAAATCCTAATGAAGATACATAGTTATATGGAACAAAAATTGTTTCCAGAAATATTGTAAGGGCCAGGATCATTAATAGAGCTGCAAATTATATGAAGGGCCTTCATGTCCTTCGATCCATTTGTTGTAGGTGATCGTTCCTTCTGGAGCTTTCAAGGCTTTTTTTAGAAAGTGCATCTGCTATCATATTCTGTTCTCTAAATAGGTGATCAAATCTGATGTTTATAAAGGATTTGATTAAGTCCCTGATCCTGTTCTTCCATCCGAAAAGAGCATATGCATTTAAATTTCCCCTGCAATTTAGCCACTCAATTATAACTTTTGAATCACTGAAAACTTGGAGTTGGTCTAGTCCCAATCGGGCTGCCAATGTTAAGGTCACCCATGCCCCTAAAAGTTATTCCCTTGTATTGGTCCCAAGACCACAATTATAGTGCTACCATCACCTAAGAACATTCTAGAAGAGGAATCTTCTAAAAGTAGAACCTTCTAAGAAGTTCTCTTACATTTATTATATCTAACTACCATAGTGAGCCTTATTTAATAATATAGTGGACCTAGTCCACCTTACATTG
>SNQJ01S0030719.1:100589-124885 GCA_010110895.2 Picea sitchensis
AAGAAGTCCTCTTACATTTATTATATCTTACTACCATAGTGGGCCTTATTTAATAATATAGTGGACCTAGTCCACCTTACATTGAATGGCCTCCACTATTATCACTATGGGCCCTCTAGGCCCCCCCACTACCTCTCTAGCTACCTAACAGACCAACTCCAAGTTTATGATCTGAGCAGAGGATGCATCAAAGAATTCTGTTTTGGGCTAAGGAAAAATTTGAGAAACCCGATCTGAGCAGAGAAAAAATGTGAGAAACTCGTTTTAGGATGAGGACGAATCTACATTGAATGTGAAACGCATTAAAAATTCAGATGCAATTTCATTTTTTTTTTGATCTGTTGATCTGTTGTTTCTAAGAAAGGGATTTTCGGGCTCTTGATCTGTTGATCACTGCACCCAAAGCGAGAATAATACAATCAGAGAAACAATTTATTGAAGGCACACACCAGTGAATCCAGATTTGGAGAGATTGGTTTCCCTGAAGAAATGAAAGAGCCTACTTCTCGCCTACTCCAGTGACTGCTAATTTGCTTATGGCATGGTAAAGATATCAACCTTTCATTTAAGCAAATACAACCTTTCATTTGTTTAAAGTGAAATGATAAGTGAAGATATTATTTTATTTTTTTTGCAAAGGTATGTTGTGTTTTTGAGAACGCCTTTTGCTATGAGAAGTCTTTCATTTGTTTAAAGCGGACTATAAGTCTTGTAAAAAGGACAAATTTCGAAAGTTTTGATTGTAATCTTGAAGCTCAGAAGTTGAGAAGAGTCTAGTGAAATACTCTCTCAAACTTCTTTTCCAACGAGACTTTTAAAGGGTCGAGGCCAAGCCCTTAAAAGTGTTCTTCTTGCGTGGACTGTGTTCTCTTTATTTATGGTGCCTTGTGTCTCTCTTTCAGTGTTTTAACGATTATTCAGTGTGGTGGTGTGATCATTAACTTTCAATTCTTGCAATAAGGCAATCTATCATCATGTCTAAATTAATCAACCTATTCACAGAATCAGATAAGTTAGATGGACCCAAGAATTACAAAACTTGGAGTTGGCACATGCATGACACTTTGATCTATAATGAATTATGGTGTGATATCTGTGATGGTGATACTGCTCCAACTAAGCCCACCAACGCTACTTCTTTAGCCAAATGCAATTTGAAAGATGAAAAACTACGTTCTTTTGTAATTGAACAGATGTTTGTTCATATTGAGAATTCCAAAGATGCATGGTCTGCTTGAAATCTATTAAAGAAGTTGTGTGATACTCTTGTTTCATCTCAAAGAGTTGATCTACAAATGAAATTGCTTAAACAAAGATTAGTAAACAATGGTGATGTATTAGAATACATTTCAAGGATTAAGAACATTCATCTGGAAATCATCAAAGGCAGTTTTTCTAAACTTGAAGATAGTTTTCTAGTCTCCATTGTAATAAATGGTTTGCCTCCATCTTATAAGCATTTTCTTGAGACTTTGCAAATAACTGATAAGTTATCAATTATAAATTTTGATTCACTTAGTGAATTGTTGGCTCAACATAGTAAATCCTTTGGAAAACAAAAACAATCAGGAGAAGATCTTCTTTACACTAAAGCTGAAAGTTCTAAAGGAAGAGGAAAATCAAATTCTCAAAATTTTCAGAATCAGTCTTCTAATCGAGGCTGTGGCAGAGGTCGTGGTCAAGGTAGAGGTCGTAACAATTTTTATCAACAAAATTTTCAAAGTAATAATCACAATAGTAATGCACAGTCAAGAAGAGGCAGAAATTCCAGTCAAGTAAGATGTAAAAGATGCTTAAAGATGGGCCATTATGCATCAAATTGTCTTACCAACAATGATCAATTGCCAAAGTTCAATCAGAAATTAAATTATAACTCTCAACAATCAGTGCAATATGCAGAAGATCAAAATTATCAGGATGATGAATATGAATATGTTTTTTCAGCAGTTCAGCATGTAGATTCATTTGAAAATGATTGGATGTTGGACACAGTGGCTACTTAGCATATGACTTATCGCAGAGACTACTTTTGGAATTATAAAGATTTTCAACTAAATCCCATTTATTTAGCTGATGATACAACTCATATACCTCAAGGAGAAGGTGCAGTGAAAGTTTTTCTCCCTGGAATTGGTGAAAAATGGATTTCAAATGTTTGGTATGTACCATATTTTAAGAAAACTTTGTTATCCTTAGTCACAATCAGACAAGCTGGACATCAAATTGTCATGCAAGATGGTTTGGTGAAGATTGTGTCAGAGAAGGATAACTTGAAAACAATAATGACTGGGTATGAAGATGGGAAGTTACTAAGAATGAATGAGAAAGTCATCCAAAGAAAGGAAGAAGTTACAACAAAGGTGAATTCCTAAATGTCTTCATTCAAATTATGCATTTTCAATTTGGTCACTTAAACTTTGAAAGTCTCTTGAAACTTAAGTCCCGATATTTGGTGAAGGGTTTACCAACTTTCAAGAAAAAAAATTCCAAGTGTGAAGCTTGTATTTTAGGCAAGCAAAAGCGAGAATCTTTTCCAACCAGCTCATCACGAGCAACAAAGTATTTGGAGTTGATTCGTAGTGATATATGTGGTCCAATGGAATCTTCTTTTGGAGGATGTCGATACTTGATATTGTTCATTGATGACCACACTAGAATGACATGGGTATACTTTTTAAAGGCAAAGTCTGAATCTTTTGAAAAGTTTGTAAATTTTCAACACATGGTTGAAAATGAAACTAGAGAAAAGGTTGCTTCTTCGAGAACTGATAATGGTGGTAAATTCACTTCAACTGAATTCAATGATTATTGTCGAAACAATGGAATTAAGAGGAAACTGACAAATTCCTATACTCCACAACATAATGGAGTTACTGAAAGGATGAACAAGACTCTCATGGGCATGGCAAGATCTATGATGTAGTTTAAAGGGTTGAGCACAAAATATTGGGCTGAAGCAGTCCATACCGTAGTTTATCTCAGAAATCGATCACCTACATCAGCTTTAGATGCAGAAACACCTTATGAAGCTTGGTATAGTTTTAAACCCAAGGTAAATCATCTTAGGGTTTTTGGCTCAATATGTTATGCTTTAGTTCCTAAGGAAAAGAGGAATAAATTAGAAAACCGAAGTATGAAGTGTACCTTCATTGGATACTCTGATGAAAAGAAAGGGTATAGATTGCTTTCAAATGGAAAATTCATTGTCAGTAGAGATGTAATTTTTTATGAAACTAAAATTAACAATTTAGATGAGATTAACCATCTCCTTAGTCATTTAGACAATAAAAACGCTAAGGGTAAAGGTAAATTCAACAAGTTAGAGCAAGCATTTTGGTTTGAAAAAGACTTGGTTACTCTAGAAGACATCTCTTTATCAAAAAGTTATTCTGATTCATCTGATAATGAAATGACAAAAGATTCTTCTGATACTAAATCTTCAAAAGTATCTTCTCCAACCTCAGATATTTCAGATGAAAGAAGAGCCTCATTTTTGAAAATCATCTCTCAACAATAATGGTGATTCAGATCCTCAATCCCCTCAACATAAGAAGCCAAAGTGGGACGAACAACTTCTCAAAGATGTTTATTCATATGAAATGAACAAAACAGGAACTAGGGGATCTTCAAGAGCAGAAGCTAATTTTGCTCATGCTTCCATTGAACCTACTTCTTTTGCTGAAGCAGTTGAACATAAAGAATGGTAGGAAGCAATGATTAATGAATATGATTCAATACTTGCAAATGGGACTTGGAACTTAGTTGATTGTCCAAAAGATGTTAAGCCCATTGGTTGTAAATGGGTTTATCGAGTAAAGTACAAGCCCAATGGTAAAATTGACAAGTACAAAGAAAAACTTGTTGCAAAAGGTTTTGCTCAACAGGAAGGAATTGATTATGAAGAAACTTTTGCACCCACAGCTAAATGGAACACTATCAGAATGGTTATCAATTTGGCTACATATAATGGTTGGAAATTACATCAAATGGATGTCAAAAGTGCGTTCTTGAATGGCGATCTAAAGGAAGATATTTTCATGACTCAACCACGAGGTTTTGAAGCAAAATGACAAGAAAATAAAGTTTGCAAACTTGTGAAGGCTTTATATGGTTTGAAACAAGCTCCTCGAGCTTGGTATGCAAAAATGGATGAGTACCTACGAAAGGTGGTTTTTCAACGAAGTGAATCAGATGAGACATTGTATTTTCAAATGAAAGATAAGCACATGGTGATACTTGTACTCTATGTTGACGACTTAATCATAACATGAAATAATGAAGCTCACATCAAACAGGTTAAGGAAGAACTTAAAGCAGGGTTCAAAATGATTGATTTAGGAACACTTCATTATTATCTTGGAGTTGAAGTTTCTCAACATCATAACCAAATATTCCTTAGTCAAACTAAGTATGCCATTGAATTGTTAAAGAAATTTGGCATGGAAGATTGTAAACCTTCTCTTACCCCCATGGAGCAGAAATTGAAACTTTCAAAATTTGAAGGGGGGGAATTGGTAAACAGTACAAAGTACAGGAAATTGGTTTCTCATTTACTTGACAAATACTCGACCAGATTTGTCATATTCAGTCAGTATACTTTCAAGGTTTATGCAGAAACCAAGGGAAAGTCACTGGAATTCAGCAAAAAGGGTACTAAGATACATTCAAGGTACAAAAGACTTTGGTCTTCTCTACAAAAGGAACAAAAAATTTACACTTGTTGGATATTCAGATGTTGATTTTGCAGGTGGCATTGATGATAGAACATCCACTTCAGGGTATTTAATGAATATGGGTTCAGCAACAGTATCTTGGAATTGTAAAAAGCAGACAACAATTGTCAATTCTTCAGCAGAGGCAGAGTACATATCATCTTGGGAAGCAGCATGTGAGATTGTATGGATACACAGAATTTTACAAGATCTTGGTGAAACTTAGAAATCAACAACTACCTTATTGATCGACAGTCAGTTAGCAATAAAGATGGCTAAGAATCCAATATTTTATTCAAATACTAAACATGTCGACACCAAGTACCACTTCATCAGATCGCTCATCATCAAAGACATCATCAAGCCTCAGTTTTGTCCGTCTGAATATCAAACTTCATATATTTTTACCAAACCTCTTGGTAGAATAAAGTTCACTAAGTTTAGAGATGAACTTGGTCTTTGTAAAAATGAACTTTTGGATTAAAGGGGGGATTGTTAGCCTCATAATCCTAAAGTTCTATAGTCTAAGTATTTTCTAGTATAAATGTTTTTAGAAACTAATTTATTCTAGTTTGTTAGGATAAGGACGCCTAGCTTCTATGTAAAGGACACCTATCATACTCATGTGATTATTTGATTGGTTGTTCTCCTAGTTTTTAGTTTAGAGTTAATCTATATAAACTAGCTCCTTCTTCATGTGAGGTTAAGGAGTAGATTATGAATTTCATATTGTAATCACTTTTTCCTTATTAATAAAATTACATGTCTGAGGACACTTTGTCAACACAATGTCCAATGACCATAACTGCCTCCTCCAACCGATTACCTGGTGCTGCCAAAGCTTTTGTTGTAATTCTAAATAAACATTTTTAACAAAGAGGCAACCCGAGTTATCGCCACCTGTCCATATAAGGAGATCTTCTCTACGTTGAAGTTGAATACCTGAACACATAAGAAATTTATAGAAGGAGATCCACTCGGATGCTAGAGCACCTGACAGGCCCAAATCCATGCTACTTTTCCATTGAGCAATATATAAACCCCGAGAATTATGTGCCCTGGCTTGATAAAGGTATCTGATATTTCTATATTTTAGCATTACTAAGAGATCCAAAGAGAGAAATGATAAGGTACCACAACCCAGAATGTTATCTTGGCCTAATAGTATTGATTGACAATTACCAGGAAACCAACTTAGCCAATGAGTGATGAGAGGAAGGGACTTTGTTAAATTTTCCCAGGTCTGTGAGGCCAATGGCTGAGCTGTCGTAGTCGATCTGAGCCAAGTAGTGATAGAAGTGTAGGGAAGATACTTATCCGTAATTACCTTATGTCATATCCCTTGTTTTGTTAACACTTGTTGGCCCTTGGTTATGGAAGCAAGCAAAGATTAACGGAGAAAAGGAAAAACATGAACTACGTGGAAGACACAGTGACTCATATTGGGTCGAAGTGAGAAAAAGAGCAGAAAAGATGGAGCGAAGTATGAGAAATCAAGTCGTTGGGTGAGGATATCAAGGATGACAGATCAACAAGGAAGACGGATCGTGGACAACTCCGCAAGCAAAAGAATATGTCAACAGATGCTTTGGAGCACCACGCGTAAAGGAAGGAAAGATAGGCTGGCGAAGCCCTGAAAACGTGGGTCAAGTTGACCTAGGGTTTTGGTATCTAGGGTTTTTACACTTAGGTTTTAACCTAAGGGTGTCCAAAAGCTATTGTAATGTATAAATAAAGGTCTAAAGGACCTGGGATGGGTTGGTGCTAAGTTGGTTGAGAGTTCATTGTTGTTATGTGATCGAGTGAGTACTATTGTGTGAGAGATAAGTGTTGTGTGTGAGGGCCTTATATATTGTAAGATCTTCAGCTGGGTGCATGGGGAGAGGAGAGAAAGAGAGAGGAGAAGAGAAGATATGCTAGCTAAGAGCGTAGATAAGAACTGTACGCTTCCATCTTAATATATCATAAAGCACAGTTTTGTGGACGTAGCTCTAGGGAGAGGGTGAACCACGTATATCTTGTGTTATGTGTGATTGATGTTGTGTTCTATGTCATTAGATATGCTGCTATTGTGATATTGTATTAGATTTGAAATATAACTTGCGCAGTAGGTTTAAGGAAGATAACGAATAACTAGGTGACTGTATGTTGTTGTTGTGAATCCACTCTGCATTTCCTCTGGTTGTAGACACCTGTGTCTTGCAAACCCCTATAGATACTTTGGGTGAGACTGCATCTGCTTCGCAGGTGTTGCCGAAAGGGCCAGTAGTTAGGGCTTGTTGGTGCATTGTTAGAGCTGAACCCTGGGTTTTCCCTTGTGCCAACAAATGGTTTCGTTGTCGAGACAAGAATCTTCATGAGGGAATGTCAAGGTGGTTTCCATCGAAGACAAAGATTCAGAAGTGGATAGAAGATCAAGAAAAGGACTTTGCCGAAGCCTAGAACAAGAGCACCAGTCTTTGTATAGAGGATTGGTTGGAAAGATACATCTTTACTGATATACATGAGATTTTCTTTGGAGGAATCCATTGAGAGTTATACGAGTGGCTAGCTAGGTTAGCAGACACCCAATTTGAGATCAGATCTAGACCACCTGTGGTTTGGACGTCGGAGCTGATCAAGAAGGTCAAGAGAGTTGACAATGTCATGTCAAGAGCAGTAGATCACTGGTTTGATAGTACCATCGGAGGGTATATCACTGAATTTGTTGTTAACAGAGTGGAATAGTATAACCAAGCAGAGAGATATTTCTTTAAGGGACCTAGAGGAAAATATTTACATTTTCTGAAGTTGAAGATCAAGATGCTATTGCATGAGAAGAACATCTTAAAAATACAGTAATCGGTCAAATTGAAAGAGCTAATGTTCAAAAATTCAGACAGCGACAACGACGCAGAGGTTGGACATATGTGCAGTGGGAGAGTGTTTAGAGAAGTTCATCTCACGAACCTGTTTAAGAAAAACCACAGAGACGAAGGGTTCTATAGTGGAGAAGAGGCAGATCTGACAGACGAAGAGCATTCATAATCCGCTAGGACAGAGGAACCTCGCTGAGAAGAGCCAGAAACTTCAAGAACTACGTCGACTGTTGAAGTAAGTACTATTATTCCTCCTGTTGCTTCAGGAGAATTAAGTAACCAGAGTAGCCTAAGTCATCAGAACACTCAGAGCACTGTCACTAGCAGCCCACCACATACTCAGTCAGGAAACCTAGGAAGATCTATGGCAGATGAGATGAGGTTACCCACTTTTAGAAGAGATGGATCTGAAGATCCTGATCAACACTGGTTTCTATGTGAAGTTGTGTGGAGTATTAAGAATATCACCGACGAAGTTGTCAAACAAGCTCAATTCAGCACTACCCTAAGAGATCGCGCACTGAGCTGGTACATGAAATTCGTCCAAGGAGCTACGCCTAAACCATTGAATACCATTAAGACTATGCTAATTGTCAAATTCAAGAAACCTAAGTCATAGTCGCAGTGCATTATAGAACTAAAAGAAATCAAGCAGAGAATAACTGAACATGTGGGGGAGTTTGATCAGAGATTTAAGACCTTGACAAACCATTTGAGTTTTTAGATCCCAGATGAGCAGAAGAAGGAATGGTTCATTACTGCCCTCTTGCCACACATCAGAGTTCCTCTGATGTAGCAAAAGATTACTTCGTAGGCTGAGGCACTGGAGATCGGCATGAAATTAGAATCAGCCCCGATGGGAGAATCCAGCTCAGGTATGAGTCAAATCTTGAGTCAACTAACTAGCTTATCACTGCAGGTCGAAGATATGAAGAAAGACAAGGGAAAAGATAAAAAAGAAGACATCTGGTGTATCAGATGCAAATCAGAAGGCCATGACAAGGAGCATTGTCCCATATTTCATGAATACTTGGCCTCTAGAGCTCTGACCCCTTTGAAGCAAGTTACCCTACCCTGGTGCGAGGTATGTAGAAATCAACATCACCCTGGTGAATGTTACTATCTGCAAAAATATGTCCAGACACCCACAAATCTGTATTGCACATTTTGTAAGTCGGTAGGACATGATGAAAGGGATTGGAGGGCTTACGACCTCATGCGTGAAAGGTCAAGGGATATATACAAAATTCAAGGCGAAGTACAACAAGAAGGAACCACTACGCAATATAATTCCTCTGGGAGAGGAAAATTCAACCCTCGTGGTGGATTCTGAGGAAGAGGAAGAGGAGGAGGTATGGTTCGAGGTCGAGGACAAATCATCTATTATAACTGTGCATAGATAGGACACTTGGCAAGGGATTGTCAAAACCCTTTTACCACTTGCAGCTACTACAACTCATTCGAACATGTTATCGAGGAGTGTCCAACATTGTGGCTAAGCTTCAGGAGAAATGAGGAGGAAACCAAAAAATACAACTAATCAAAGCAGAACCTCGCGAAGCAGACCCCAGAGTCGTTGTTATCACTAGAGGAGGCATTGTTACAGGAAAAGAAAGAGTGATCCAAGGAAAGACTACATAAGAATCAGGATTCAGGAAAGCCACAGAGAAGACACAAGTGTTTGATGCGAAGAAACAAAAACAAATATTTGAGGAGGCAAGAAAAGAATTTGGGAGAGACCAAGGCTCTTCATAGAAGACACAACCAGAAGTAAGAGAATTTGGAATGCCTTTGACATTTGATTGGTCTGCTTCGCCCGGAGATGGAAACGAGGTGAGTAAACTTGTCAGTTTCTTGTATACGTTTATTGAGTTGATTAAAGATGAAAAATCCATACAAGAACTACAAAATTTATTCAGACAGTATGAGATAGGAAGGGAATATCCTTTACTGAATAAAGTAGTACATCAACTATCCAATAAGAGAAGGACAAATAAATAACTACACCTTAATGCTCAGATTGGAAAGTACGATATAGACTATGTGGTCCTCGACTTAGGGTCGGAGGTCAATGTCATGACGAAGCAGACCTAGGCACTGATGGGAAAACCTAAGTTGATCTACTCCCGTATTAGGCTTAGGATGGCTAATCAGCAAGTTGTAAGCCCCTTTGAAAGTCTGGAGCGTGTCCCTGTGGACATCGACAAAGTAAGGATGTTTGCATACTTCGAGGTGATTGAGATAGTTGATGATAGTTGTCCTTACCCTGCGTTGTTAGAAATTGATTGGGTTTTCAATAATTCCACTGTGGTTGATTTAAAGAAAAGAAGAATGACCTTTGAAGGAGATGGCCTTAGGGTCATTGCACCTTTGGATTCTGATGAAGGTCAGACATACACAGAACTCATCAGGGAAGAAGACCGTGCATACGAACTAGAAAATATCTACAAATTAACAACCAGACAGCAGGACTACATTAATCCTACAGCAGATGGGAATTTGAGCTGGCGAAGTGACAACACATGCTCATCAGATTCAGAAGAAGCACTCGAGAATTGGCAGAACAAAATGTACGAAGTATATACAAGGAGATGTGCTAGATTAACCAAAGAAGTTCGTTGGATCGGCACAACAGTAAGTAATTTTCCCACCTTTGATGGTCTAAATCACTTAGAAACATTCTTAGTGAACTTTGAAGAAGGTGTACCAACACAACAAATATTGTTGGCAATGGACGAGGCCCTGAAATCAACTCCAGCAAGATGGTGGGGGACACACAAAAACAATATTACAGATTGGGTACAATGTCGCACTTTGATGACAACGCGATTTTCAGAGCAAGTAGAAGGCTGTGAAGTTAGGTACACAAGTCGAAGTTGTCCGAAGGACAATGTGCGAAGTTGCAAGGAAGCCTGGAGCAACATTCCTCAAGAACAGTGGGTACACAAATTCATTAACACACTGGACACAACTCCCATCAATTGGTATATTTAAGTAGAATTGTGCTTCATCATTGCAGATTGGGAAGGTATGACCCAGAACTTTGTAACTACCTTTTTCTTTGAAATCTAATATCCTACAGTAGATCAAGAATTACAGGTTGTAAGACAAAAAGTGTTCGAGGACACACCTATCCTCCCTTTGGAGCAAGAAGAGGATGAATGGACTACGCCTCTTCAAAAGTTGCAAGGCTGTTACAATATCAATGCAATTGAAGACGATGATCCTAGGAATGTGAACATTGCAGAAACAGAAGGCCAAAGAGATGTAGAAGGTCCAGGAGTCAAACTATCTTTTGTTGGACAACCCATTACAATAAAAATAAAAACAATATTGGAACATAACAGACACCAAAAATTCCTAATGTTGGAGATTATTGGGATGTTGCCACCATTGACAAGATCACAGAGTTACTACATGAGTATCAGGACTTGTTTCCAACCAAGTTCACTGATATGAAGGGCATTAAAGGGCCCATGGGAGAGATGAGGATCCCTTTGAAACCAGATGCAAGGCCAGTCAAACAGAGATGCAAGGCTAGTCAAACAGAGACTCTACGGATTGAACCATAAATATAAGGAGAAAGTGAAGATTGAGCTTGACAGAATGCTCGAGGCAGGAATCATAGAACCTGTTGAAGACTCAGAGTGGATAAGCCCTATGGTGGTACAAGATAAGAAGACAAGAGAAATCAAGATCTGTGTAGATATTAGGAAGTTGAATGAAGCATGTTTGCATGGCCCATTCCCTACGCCATTCATTGACGAAGTGTTAGACAATGTAGGAGGAAATGAGGTATATTCTTTTATAGATGGATTTTCAGAATACCATCAGATCCAGATTGCCAAGGAAGATCTTCATAAAACCACATTTGCAACAGAATGGGGATCCTACCAATATACAGTGATGCCATTTGGATTGAATAATGCACCAACCATCTTTTCCAGGGTGGTGGTTGAAGTGTTTAAGGAGTTTTTACATAAATTCCTGGAAGCATATTTTGATGATTGAACTGTTTTCAACATTTTGCAAAATCATATTGAATGTTTAAGACTAATGTTGGATAAGTGCAGGCAGTGTCAGATTGCCTTGAACCTAAAGAAATGCATCTTCTTTTCACCCTTTGGAGTGCTTTTGGGCCATATTATGTGTAAGCAGGGATTGATGGTAGATCCATCCAAGATTTCCATTATAGTCGATCTACCCCCTCCTACTTCAATCAAACAGTTGTGCATTTCTTTGGGACATACTGGATACTACAAGAAGTTCATTAAGGGATACACACAGATCATAGCACCCAAGGAGAAGATTTTAAAGAAAGACTGTCAGTTTCATTGGACAAAAGAATGCCAGCAGAGCTTTGACACACTTAAACATAAAATGGTTATTGAGCCCATTCTGGTTTTCCCAAATTGGAGTAATGAATTTCATGTGCATGTTGATGCATCTTCTATCGCATTAGGAGTAGTGTTAGCACATCCGGGAGCTGGAGACATTGACCACCCATTAGCCTTTGCTAGCAGGAAGCTATCAACAACTGAAATTAATTACACCACCACTGAGCGAGAAGGATTAGCCATGGTGTATGTGTTGTAGAAGTTACGCCACTACTTGTTGGGAGGACATTTTCAGGTGTTCATTGATCATTATATGCTTAAATACTTAGTCAACAAGCCAGTGTTGGGGGGAAGAATATACAGATGGATTCTGCTATTTCAGGAATATGATTTCAAGATCGTGATTAAGCCAAGAAGAATGAAAAAAGGTCCTAACCACTTGTCAAGGCTGGAACATGGAGAAGAGCCTACTAGTTTGGAGGATACACTACCATATGCACAGTTTTTGTCCATCAGGAAGGTTGATGATCACTTCGCGAAGATAGTGCAGTTACTGTCAACAGGACTGGCACCTAGTGACTATACAATTATTCAGAAGAAACAATTGGTAGTGCGCGCTGTAGATTTTTCACTTATGGTTGGATAGCTATAAAAGATGGGATCTGATGAGATATTAAGAAGGTGTGTTATGGAAGCAGAGAGACCATTGATCCTTACAGAATCACATGAAGGCATTGCAGGAGGACACTACGTAGGGAAATCAACAACGCAGAAGATTCTTAGGGATGGCCTTTGGTGGCCTACTTTACACAAAGATGCCAAGGAATACTATAAGGTCTATGATGTATGCCAAAGAGTTGGGAAACCATCTAGAAGAGATGAGATGCCTTTAGTGCCTCAACTAACCTTACAAGCATTTGAGAAATGGGCCATTGACTTCATGGGACCGATCAACTTACCAGGAAAGCGCACAGGAGCTATATACATAATCATTGCAACATAGTATTTGACTAGATGGGCAGAAGCAAGAGCAGTTAAGGACTGTAGTGCAACTACAGCTACGCGCTTCATATTTGATGATATCATAACCAGGTTTGGATTCCCAAAAATCCTTATGAGCGATCAAGGCACGCATTTTATTAACAATACTATTGAAGCCTTGACTCAGGAATTTGAAGTTCACCATCAGAAGAGCACGCCCTATCATCCACAAGCAAATGGGACAGTTGAAGCATTCAATAAGATCTTGGAGATATCGCTGACGAAGATATGCAGCATGAACATGGATGACTGGGATTTGAGAGTACCAACAATATTATGGGCCTATAGAACCACTTGTAAGAAACTGACCATGCAAACCCCTTTTAAATTGGTCTATGGTCTAGAAGTAGTTGTACCCATGGAATATTTGGTTCCTAGTCTGAGAATTGCAGCCTTTACAGATATGGATGACACTGTCACTGTGCAACAGAGGCTTGCGCAGTTGGTTGCACTGGAAGAAGACATATTTATTGCAGGATTTCACGAGTAGGTTCAAAAAGAAAGAGAAAGGGCCTACCATGAAAGACACATCAAGAAGAAATCTTTCAAGCAAGGAGATCTGGTATTGGTATATGACAGTAAGTTCAAGAGGCATCCAGGGAAGTTCAGGATGCATTGGCTAGGGCCATATGAGGTTGCCTATATTATAGAAGGAGGAGTTGCGCAGTTGAAGACATTGACTGGAGAATGGAAGGAAGGTTTGGTGAACAGAAGCCGATTGAAATTATATTATGACAACTAGCTACCTCGCAACTCTTAGTAAAAGCATAAGGACAACGATTTAGGTACTAGGTGCAGTTGAAACTGGGTACCTAACACAGAAAAAATAGTTTGCACGTGGAAGGGAGGGACAGAGAAGAAAGCACAGGCTACCCTGCGCAGTCTGAAATGAAATAGAAAGTCCAGGCCTGAAGTGCCTCAGGACGAGTCACAAGTGAGTGTTGGGGGCCTGTTGGCTCTTGGTTATGGAAGCAATCGAAGATTAAGGGAGAAAAGGCAAAATGCGAACTGCGTGGAAGACACAATGACTGATATTGGGTCGAAGTGAGCAAAAGAGCAGAAAAGATGGAGCGAAGTAAGAGAAAGCAAGTTGTTGGACGAGGAGATCAAGGATGACAGATCAACAAGGAAGACAGATCATGGACAACTCAACAAGCGAAAGAAGATGTCAACAAATGCTTTGGATCACCGCGTGTAAAGGAAGGAAAGATAGGCTGGTGAAGCCCTGAAACGTGAGTCAAGTTGACCTAGGGTTTTAGACACCTAGGGTTTTGACACTTAGGTTTTAACCTAAGGGTGTCTGAGAGCTATTGTAATGTATAAATAAAGTTCTAAAGGACCTGGGATGGGTTGGTGCTAAGTTGGTTGAGAGTTCATTGTTGTTATGTGATCGAGTGAGTACTATTGTGTGAGAGATAAGTGTTGTGTGTGAGGGCCTTCTGTATTGTAAGATCTTCAGCTGGGTGCGAAGATCAACCCTGCATCTGGGTGCACGGGGAGAGGAGAGAAAGAGAGAGGAGAAGAGAAGATCTGCTAGCTAAGAGCATAGATAAGAACTGTACGCTTCCATCTTAATATATCATAAAGCATAGTTTTGTGGACGTATCCCTAGGGAGAGGGTGAACCACATATATCTTGTGTTATGTGTGATTGATGTTGTGTTGTCTGTCATTTGATATATTTTTATTGTGATATTGTATTAGATCTGAAATATAACTTGCGTAGTAGGTTTAAGGAAGATAAAGAATAACTAGGTGACTGTGTGTTTTTGTTGTGAATCCACTCTGCATTTCCTCTAGTTGTAGACACATGTGTCCTGCAACCCCTATAGCTACTTCGGGTGAGACTGCATCTACTTCGCAGGTGTTGTCGAAAGGTCCAATAGTTAGGGCTTGTTGATGCGTTGTTAAAGTTGAACCCTGGGTCTGCCCTTGTGCCAACAACACTCTCCACAACGAGTTGGCAGCCAATGCACGATTAAAGTGAAATAAGTTTCTAATCCTCCAGCCACCATAAAATTTCGGTTTTGAGATTGCCTCCCAGCTGCAAAGATGGAAATGTTGTGTTGAACCACCTCCCGACCAAAGGAAATAAAAAATCAGTTGTCGAATTTAATTTAAAACTGAGCTAGGTACTGTCGCAAGATCCATCCAATATACAGACTGAGATTCTAGCACTGATTTTATTAGTATAAAGCACCCACCAATAGATAACCACCTATTACACCAATGTCCAATTATGTTTTCAATTTTTGAAATAAGCCATCTTCAGTCTGCAAATTTTAATTTTTCTTCTTTTAAAAAATATCCCAAGTATCTGAAGCCCTCCGCTAGATCAACAAATTTAAAGGAGAAAACTTCTTTAAACTTTTCCAGTAATTCTCCTTGGATACCCGAGTGATGAAAGGTTGATTTACTCATATTAAATTTCAGGCCCGATGCACCACAAAATAGCTTCACAAGTGAGTTTATCTTTGTCCACTCCTCCAAGGTGGCCTTTGTCATAATTAAAATGTCGTCCATGAAAAACAGGTGGAGGATTTTAACTATATGGGAAACCTTCACCCACGACAAGCTACCCTCACCCTAGGCTTTTTTCAGCAACAAACTAAAACTTTCCATGACTAGGATGAATAATAAAGGTGACAATGGGCAGCCTTGTCTAAGACTGCGCTCACTCCGAAAGAAGGAAGAGGCCTCCTTGTTTATTAGAACAACAAAAGAAGAACTGACAATGCAACTCATGATCCAGTTTATAGAAAGCAAACTGAAACTCGTTTGAATCAAAGTCAACCTAAGAAAGTCCCAACTAACACAATCATAAGCTTTTTTAAAATCCACCTTTAAAATAAGTGCTTGAAGATTTTTTTGTCTTATACTGTGAATACATTCTTGTGCAGTCCCAATAACATCCAGTATATGCCTGCCTTTTAAGAAGTCGAGTTGTTCACTTGACAATGACCTCGAGAGAATAGGCTTCAATCTATTTCCAATCACCTTCTGTTACACATCAAAATTACTCATTAGGATGATAGCCTAGTGTCGTCATTACCAAAGGTTGCAAGTGTCGCTTTTCGCCCACAAGTGACACAAATATCATACTATCACCTTGCCTATGTCGTGTCTCAGACAACATTATCAAGGAACACTTAAAAGACACCTCAAAAGACTAGTTTTGAAGAGGAGAATTCATTTGACAAAGAGTACAAGTCTTTTGCCATGGAAAAAGCCACTCAAAAATCAATTTTGGAAGGCAACGCTCCCCTATACATTGTCAGGGAGTGCCAATGCTCTATGACCTCTTTTGGGGGAGCATTCCAGCACTCTATGCCCCATTCTAAGGGAGCACTAGCCTTTTTTGAGTGAATTTTTGGACTGTTGAGAGAAATCAGGGAAGAAACCCTTCATATCTGGAGCTGGTTGGATTCGGATCTGAGGTCAAGTCTCGATCTTAGGAAAGATCCACAACTAAAGGAGAAGAATCCTCAACTTATCCTAAGAATCTCTTAAGTGGTTAGGCTTCTCCAAGCCTATATAAGGAGGCCTCCTCATGGTAAAAGGGGGGACATTGTAAAGCATCAAACTTATGATCTCATAAGGGAGATATCATTGAAGTATCATCATTCTGTGTATGGATTATTTGAGCAAGGGTCTGGACAAAGGGTGAAGTTGTTGCATCTACATCTATGGCTGTAAGCATTTCACTTTGTTTTCATTAATATAAATCTATGCTTGGCATGTTTCCTTTAAGTTTGTGTACGTTTCATGAACTTGTTTCTTTTTATAGATCCATTATGAAGCTAATCATGGTAGATTAGGAAGTATGTCTCGTTGTTGTTGCTCATTGTATTGCAGGACATTCTAAAGAACTTGGAGATCAAGATCAGCCTAGATCAAGCAAGGACAAATGTCAGTAAAGGTAATCACCCTTCTTCTTCTTCGAATAGTTTAGCTTCATGAAAATCAATGTCAGTGTCCACAATAACGCTTTTATGTCTTGGTCATAGGGTTCTAGTATCCAAGAGGAAATCCTCTTGTCTGCAGGGGGATTCTCCTGTAACACCTTCGCAATCAACTTATAACATAAATTGCATAACGCAATAGGTCTATAGTCACCAAAGGTCATAGGCTTGTTTTCCTTTGGGATTAACACTAGAAAAGTAGAGTTTAAAGAGCTATGGACCTTTCCTCTATTCCTGGAATCCTCCACATGTTCAAGCAGATCATCACCAAGTAACTCAAAGAACTGTGTAAAGAATTCCACCGTCCAGTCGTCAGGGCCTGGACTCTTGTCTCTGGAAAAATGTTTTAGTACCTCCCAAATCTCTGACTTTGAGCATGGCCGATCTAGAAGACTGAGATCCTCCTCATCAACAAAGCGAGGAAAGAGACTAGCTGTGTGAGCTTGATCCAAAGGGGAAGGCAAGATACCAATTTAATAAAATCTTTTAAAGTGTTTCATAGCTTCACTTTTTAAGTTCGCTTGACCCCTGTGATGATTTCCTTCCTCCTCCAATATTTCCCAAATATGTTTATTGTTTATGCGTGTCGTTACAAAATTATGAAAAAATCTAGTGTTTTGGTCACCACTTTTTAGCCATGTTGCTCTGCTGCATTGTCTCCAGAGTTCTTCCTTGAGTAAGAGTAAAGAATTTCATTCCAAACTTTTAATAAGGCTGTCGGAAATTTGATCCCTCCCATCCCGTGGGAAAGAAAGGTAGGTTGAGTGCAACTCCTCCTCCAGTTGCTCTAATCTACAAAGATTATCAATTATCAGTTGACGTGCCCATGATTTTGTCCTCTCTTTTAGCTCTTTTAACTTCCACACAAACCTGAGCTGGATATCCGGTTCCAATAAAAAACCTTGGTCCAACCATACCTCTTTGACCAGATTCACAAATATTGTCTCCCACAGCCAGGATGAGTTGAATTTAAAAGGGTAAGTTGTAGGTAAATGTTGGAATTCAAATTGAGCAAGCACAGGGGCATGATCAGAGAAGAAAGGGTACTCCACCCAGGATCTGAAGTGTCCCACTTGAAATAATAAAGACTCTGCTGCTAAAATGCGGTCCAATCATTTGGCAATATAAGCACTCCCTGCTCTGCCATTTCACCAAGTCGGAACCAAGACATCTAGAATCATGTCCACTAAATGATGAGAGTGAAACAAGTCTTTAAAGTAACCGACCAAGTTGTCCAAATGTGTCGAGGCTCCCCAAACCTCATCCACTCTAGTGGTAAGAATTAAATCACCTACAATAATGAGATTATTAGAGTCCAACAACCCACGAGTTTCCACTTTCTCTTAGAAAACTTTTGTGTCACCACAGGGCTCGTAAACATTGAGTAAGTGAATCTGACTGTTATTTTCCAATAAGAAACTCGACAACAAAATACCACCACAACAGATAAAAGGATTCAAGTATGACTTTTTAGGATCCCACGTAACCAACAAGCCCTCGTAAGCTCCCACAGAACTAACTGCACATGAAAGTCAGTCGGGACAAAAGGTTAACATAAAACATCGAGCTTTTTGTTCATCAACAAGTGTTTCTTGTAAAAAGATAATATCTGGGTGTGTCTTTGTTAAGATCCTGAATAGATCTACAAATATAATCACCACAAATCTAAATACACAATAGATCCACAAAGCAATATAGAAGAAACCACACTTTATTATTATCAAACCCATGAGGTAGGGCAACACCATACAATGGATCCTATTATGGAAGGGATCCTCTCATGTTCACTTGCCTCTTCGAGGGGGCATCCTCCTATTTAGCTACTGCTCCACAATACAATACTTCTCTTCATGTTCCATTACATTTCTTGAACTCCTTTATATAGTGCTACCATCACCTAAGAACATTCTAGAGGAGGAATCTTCTAGAAGTAGAACCTTCTAAGAAGTCCTCTTACATTTATTATATCTAACTACGTTAGTGGGCCTTNTGTCACCACAGGGCTCGTAAACATTGAGTAAGTGAATCTGACTGTTATTTTCCAATAAGAAACTCGACAACAAAATACCACCACAACAGATAAAAGGATTCAAGTATGACTTTTTAGGATCCCACGTAACCAACAAGCCCTCGTAAGCTCCCACAGAACTAACTGCACATGAAAGTCAGTCGGGACAAAAGGTTAACATAAAACATCGAGCTTTTTGTTCATCAACAAGTGTTTCTTGTAAAAAGATAATATCTGGGTGTGTCTTTGTTAAGATCCTGAATAGATCTACAAATATAATCACCACAAATCTAAATACACAATAGATCCACAAAGCAATATAGAAGAAACCACACTTTATTATTATCAAACCCATGAGGTAGGGCAACACCATACAATGGATCCTATTATGGAAGGGATCCTCTCATGTTCACTTGCCTCTTCGAGGGGGCATCCTCCTATTTAGCTACTGCTCCACAATACAATACTTCTCTTCATGTTCCATTACATTTCTTGAACTCCTTTATATAGTGCTACCATCACCTAAGAACATTCTAGAGGAGGAATCTTCTAGAAGTAGAACCTTCTAAGAAGTCCTCTTACATTTATTATATCTAACTACGTTAGTGGGCCTTATTTAATAATATAGTGGACCTAGTCCACCTTACATTGAACAGCCTCCACTATTATTACTATGGGCCCTCTGGGCCCCCCCACTACCTCTCTAGCTACCTTACATTCCACCCCCCTAATGAAAGCGTTGTCCTCAACGCTTGATGTACAACCATATACCAGGGTCCCATGGATAAGTGTGGACCATAGTGCTGAAGTAGACTAGAGAACCAGGGTCCCATTGATAAATGGAAGACACCATGCTGAAGTAGTCCAACCGCCATTGTAAACCAGGGTCCCATGTCCAATTTCTTATGTAAACCCCACATGGAAGATATCGACACCCAATAACCAACTGAAAATGATGCTCCCAATAATGACACCTATCACATGGATCCAAATAAGAATATTCATCCACATAGTGGGAGATGATCAAAGATGAATATGGAAAGAACAATACCATTGTAGAATATGCAGGTTGGACGCTGGTAACTAGCTCCTGATGTGGGACATTGATGTTCTCTGCAGAAGGTGGAGTAGAGTCATCAAATAAAATATGGAAGTGGTTGTCATCCCAGAAACGACAACTATCCATATACCAATCATTGCAATCGGCCTCAAAATCATACCAAGCATATATTTCTTGATTATATTCATCCCTGATGTCCGGCATAAGAAATCTCTCCTGCATGCTATCCAATGAATCTTGAATACTACAAAAACTATCATTGAGGTAGTTTGTGAGGCCATTCAATTTGACATCCAATGTGTCATACAATTGGGATTTGAATGTTTCAATAATTTGTAGAATTTCTTTGAGGGTTTGAGAGGAAATAGCCATCTGAGCACCCTATGAACTCTTCAGTCCTACAACCATCATGAAAAAACCCCAAAAATAGAACAATAAGTTACGACAGAAAATCGCGGTTTTTTCCGAAAAAACTTTGAAAAACTGTTGAATTTAAAATGTTCATAACTTCACTCCCCGGACTCCGTTTTGGCTAATTTATTTTTTGAAATTCGGTGAAATTGTGAGAATAACTCAGATCTGTAATTTTTTTGGGCAAATTCAGCCTCCAGCTGCTACAGAAATAAATAAAAAAATTGCGCCATTGTCCGCGGAAAAACCCTGAAAAATTGCAAATTTTAAAACTTCAATATCTTGACTTCCCGGACTCCGTTTCAGACGTTTTTTTTTCAACTTGGGTGTTTTTCTGAGATGAACTCAAATATACAACCTTTTTCTGCAAATTTTGCATAGAAGTATACCGAAAATTTCCGGAATGTGGTGGCCCTCTTTTTTTTTTCCTCAAAAAAAAATCTACAAAAATAAAAATATTTGCCCACAATGTCTGTTAAGGAAAGTTCTCTGATACCACTTGTTAAGTACCTATACCTGATCTACAAATATAATCACCACAAATACTGAATACACAATAGATTCACAAAGCAATATAGAAGAAACCACACTTTATTATTACCAAACCCTTGAGGTAAGACAACACCATACAATGGATCCTATTATGGAAGGGATCATCTCCTATTCACTTGCCTCTTCGAGGGGGCATCCTCCTATTGAGATACCGCTCCACAATNCATTTATTATATCTAACTACCTTAGTGGGCCTTATTTAATAATATAGTGGACTTAGTCCACCTTACATTGAAAAACCTCCACTATTATCACTATGGGCCCTCTAGGCCCCCCCACTACCTCTCTAGCTACCTTACATTGAAACCACACTATATTATTACCAAACCCTTGAGGTAGGGAAACACCATACAATGGATCCTATTATGGAAGAGATACTCTCCTGTTCACTTGCCTCTTCGAGGGGGCATCTTCCTATTGAGCTACCTCTCCAAATACAATACTTCTGTTCATGTCTCATTACATTGCTTAAATCCCTTTANCTTACATTTATTATATCTAACTACCTTAGTGGGCCTTATTTAATAATATAGTGGACCTAGTCCACCTTACATTGAACGACCTCCACTATTATCACTATGGGCCCTCTGGGCCCCCCCACTACCTCTCTAGCTACCTTACAGTCTTACACAACAATCTGCGCATGGAGGCGGCTTTCAAGGTGCCCCTCACCCCTCTGAGATTTAAGGAAAGGAGGATCATGATTTTTTCCATGCAAGGGCTTTCATGCCTCTAAGCGCCTCAATGTCAGTCACAAAAGTAGGTTGTGAGTCGGAAACAAGAAGTGAAACCATTGCTTTCTTACGTGTGCTCCGGGTTTTGATGGGTGAAATCTCAAAACCCAGTCCTTTTGACCGTGTGAAGTTGGTGTCTCCATCCCCCTCATGCTTGTGTAATTGCCTCGAGTGTCCCTGACCTCTAGTGTTATAAATATTCCGCCCTTGGTAGACAGAAATCGAACATGGAATATCAACCGCGCGTTGTGACGACAATAAAGACTCCAGAGTCTCCTCCAAGGAGAACTCACCAGGCTCAGATTCCCTATAACCCGGAAGGATGGAGCAATCTCATTCCTCCTCACTAGACCCATCCCTGGTTCTCAGAAAGTTTGAAGCTGACTCGGGCCGTAAGCCCTCGGAGAGGGATGGGGAAACCGAAGGCGTGTCAGAAAAAAGCTCGTCTGAAAAATGTCTGGTCGCTATAAGTGAAGAATTCACCAATCCAGGACTAATAATGGCCTTTTTTTTCACCACAGGCAATGAAAAAGTCTCACATGTTACTTCTCTAAGATTCAGGGAGGGGTGAGGAGGGTCTAAACTAGTCGACAAGGGATAGTGGGAGTCTAGGGAATCCTTTTCTCAAGCAGTAAGCGTGAAATAAAAAGAAAGACATATAGCTTTTAACTTACCCATTACCGAGTCATGTGCCGCCAGGCTAGAGGGATCCACAACCATCATTGTTGTTAACTGCATGAGCAAAGGAGTCAACACCCGACGAATCATAACAGTAATCCTTTCTGAGGCGCAAATTTTCGGATTCCTCCTCCTCTGAGAATCCCAGACAATTGTTTTGTAGGTGACCGGTTTTATGGCATAAAGTACATCTAAATGGTAATCCTAAGTAATCTAGCTTTTGGCGAATTGTAACACCCTGTTTCCCCCAGTTTGTAAATATAACTAGACTGGCCAAGAACTATGGCAAACTCATAAATGAGAATATATGATGTAAATGGACCTTGAGAAGAGGTCAATGAATGTGAATAACATTTTGAATTTATTGAAGGACTGTTGCTGAGGGGATGTGCAGAGAAAGAGACCAAGATGGCGATGGAGGGCACCTAAAAAGGTAGCGTTAACTTCCACCGAGAATTAAATACTGTATTTGGACTCCACTGGCCCAGAGAACCAAAAGCGGCTCGCTGGCCCTGAAATTCAATGCCTCGCAGGCTGGTAGGCGAATGGCTTGATGAGGGATGGGATAGTGAACCGCCCATCCATAGAGCCGTCAGGACTGATCGGCGCGAGGGTAATCGTGCCACACGCAACCTCGCGAGAGGATAAGGCGTATGGCAGAAACGATTGAGGGGGCGGAAGCGAGGGGAACTCTGGCATTATGCAGAGTGAGTGATAGCAGAGAGGAAGGATTGCAACCTTCACTCTTGGTCATTGGCATACAGAGAGACGCAATATCAAAGCATCATGGTCTCAACTCGGGGGTGGCTAGTGGTAAATCCGTTGGGAGTCGCTGAGCCTACGGTTGGGTGGAAACGAGCACCCCTCTCAGTAGTTGCACCCACTTCTGGTGTTATTTATGATAAGTATTTTATGTATTGCATCTTGAAATTCATACACTGATATATACATGTGTATATACTCACAGCACTGTGAGATTGTGAACGATTTTAGTGTAAGAATGTATGTGAATGTTTTGATGATAATTAATGGACGTATGCTTGAAATAGAGGAAGCCATGCACGACTTACATCGATAAAAATGAATCTAATCATGCCCGGGTCGAACTAAGTTAGGTATCCAGTCCATTCTCAGGAATTCGTTTCCCTTATCTGTATCCAGGAATGCCCTGGGTTTGATCTCTTCACAGAGATTTCTTTCTTAGAAAGGCTTACCAAGAATCAGGAAAAAGGACTTGGATGTGCAAGCCTTAGCAACCCTGTATGAAGAGGAATGACCCTCTTCAAAATCCCGAAGTAGCGACGTAAGAATAAGTATTGATCAACAGATGAGATCCGGTTGGGGAATTTGCGGTCATTCACGATCGTTATGCCGAAGGAACGAACGAGAGCATTAATTTCCTTAACCCCTTTTCCTCTATCTTCGAGGATAGCAAGGAAATCTAAATCGTAGACCCCCAGGCTCCATGAGACCATCTGGACCGTTGATTTTTCCACGTCTAAAGAGCAGTAGAAAAGGGCGTGGCATCGGGACCGATCTGAATCGTCAGATCTGAACTAGGAATCCCGACAGTCGTTAGATCCTTAGGGAGATAGAGGAGGGTTAAGCCTCGTGAATGGGGGCAAAACGGATCCGAGCCGTCCATCCGAGGAGGACAGGTGGCAGAGATATAGGGAACTCGTGAACTCGGAGGTTCGCGGGATAGAAGTCCAAAAGTTGGACGCTCCAAGTCGCGAGTGGTGAGGCTACGAGAGGATCAGAGCCATCCATCTGAGGAGGATAGGTGGCAGAGATCCAGGGATCTCGCTACCTCGTAGGTTCGCGATTTAAGAGCCCAAAGTTTGGAGGCTCCAAGTCGCGAGTGGCGAGGCCACGAGAAGATCCGAGTCGTCCATCCGAGGAGGATAGGTGGTAGAGATCCAAGGATCTTGCTACCTCGTAGGT
>SNQJ01S0030720.1:29844-59003 GCA_010110895.2 Picea sitchensis
TAGCATGTGCATTACATTATATTTAATAATGATAAGCTTCTTGAGACTTTTATTGATAATCTTTAGGAATGAGCACAATTTCCTAATGATCCAAGTTTAGTTTAACCTTTAGGTATCAATAGAGTTTCACAATGATCCAAGTTTAGTGTATAGTGGAAAGATGTCCAATTCTAAATTGATCCAAATCTTCAAAATCTTGATCAAATAAGAACTCTAACTTCCTAAATCACTCAATTGTAATATTTAGAAACAATGAGAAAATAGTCTATTATAAGACTACAATTGAGAGCTATTGATTACACCTATATTAACCAAAAATTATTCCTATAAAATTTAAAGTGTTTAAATTCGTCCAACTAAAATTAAGTTTTTAATTTGTTTGACCTTATTCAATTATTTCATTTAATTTTTCTCATATTTAAAGAATGTAAAGTTAAAATAAACTTATGATAATAGTTGTAAAATCACAACTACAAAAGAAAAATTATTTATTTTTAGTCATTCAATTTCTTCAAATTATAAGTAAAATGTATATATCTATATATTTTTTAATGATCTAAAAACTTGAATGTTCCTACATTGTAATATGATCTAGAAAAAAAATGAGAAATTTAACCAAAATAATTATTTCATAACTTCTATACATCTTTATAAATGGGTATTTATTTTGAACAAGACCATAGGTAAAATTAAATTTCATTAAGAAAATATATGGAATTACACTCTAAATGAGATTCTTAGGATAGTGGGCAATGATCAAGGCCTTACATGATAATGTAAAGAATATTGAGAAACAAAATATTCTTAATAATTCATTAACTATTATTTTTATATCTATTCTGAAATAATGTTTTTTAAAATTCATTCAAGTCAAAATTGTCTTCCCTCTAGCTTTGTGAAGTTTGAACCTTTCTCATTTTGTCACTCTAAAAATTATTTTTTAATTTTTTTTCTTAATAATTTATTATTAAGAATAGTTATATATACCTTCACTTATAAGAATAAGAATAAAAATAAGAATAAAAATTAATTATTAAGAATAAATTTCATCACACGAAAACTTAATATATTACTAATTAATATAATAATATAGACTTAATTATAATTATATATATCTATTTATTTGTGAAATAACTAATGTATTGTTATTAATTATTCTACCCAAGATTAAGATGGATGAAGCAATGATTGAAAAACATTTTAAAATGTAGAGTTTATTTATATATGTATATAAAAAGTTAATTCATTATTATAAAAAAATTTAATGTATTTCCCTGGTCTATATTAATTAAAATTAGTTCATAATTATCTTATTAGAAAAAAAAATTAATTATCTTATTTTTAATAACTTTACTATATTAATTTAATTTAAATTTAAGTTTAGAAGAAAAAAAAAATCAAATTAAATTTAAATTACTTAAAAAAATATTTGGAAAAAAATAACCTTGAAATTTAAATATTTCACTAGGAGTATACATAATTAACCACTAAAATATACAAATCTAACAATTTCTTGTCTGATTTCTAACAAAACATATCTCCATAAAAGAGCCAAAATATAAAATAGTTAGACCAAGACATTCCATAATATTCTCTATTTCAATAAAAATAGACTATTCCATAATATTTTCTAATTCAATAAAAATAAATAATTTCCTTTAAAATTTTATTAAAATATATTTTCTTAATATAATATGTGACATTCACAAGATATCTCTGGAATTCTAATAAAATCTAATAAAAACTTTTATCCACCACAAAAGGTGTCACAGTGTTTTCCCACATGTCTTTATTTGGAAGATCAGACTTAAATTCTTCAATGTTTACACATTCAAATAATTATGCCTAAATGCAGATTCCACCACAATGATATACAAATTCGTTTTCATTTATCAAAAAATTCCAGTAGTCACTTTTCAGCCTTGTTTCGATTGTGGATGAGGAATACACATAGGGTCAACCCCAAAAACCAAATATTACAAAACCACCTCACATTTGTTCACCCCAACAACAAATATTACAAAATCATAAAACAAATTGTTTCCATATCCTCAATGCATTTTGTCCACCCCAACAACAAATATTATAAAACCACCTCACAAATATTACAAAACCACCTCACATTTGTCCACCCCATTAACAAATATTACAAATTGAGAAAACAAATTGTTTCCATGTGCTCAATGCGTCCGCTTACAGTTACCGCCGTCGTCGTCCTCGACAGCATGGAAGTATTTCAATGACTTCTTTGCCAACCCTGTTCTGCATACACAGATAAATTTAATGTATGTTGGGCGTGCAGAGAATTTGATCCGTGGATCTGTCGGAGCCACATCAGGACAAAAAACTCGAGTTTTCTGTCGAGAAAAAAGTGTACAGAATTCAAGCTTTTGATGTTCGAATCCCGACCCTTTGGTTCCGAAATACATTGTAAAATTACCTTCATGGAGTCCTTGTTTTGGGATTCATTATAAAATGTGAATCCTTGATACCTCTCAACTCACGGCTATGGTGAAGGATTGAGGAAAGGAAAGGTAAATGAAGATAAGTTGTCCATGTTATATGCCTTGGTGTTTTGTTGCCTTTTTTGCGGCCATTACAGGAGCAGGAGCAGCAGATGATACAATAAATCTAGGGCCGGGCCTTACCTTAAACTGGAAAATTGTCTCCAAAAATGGCACATTTGAGCTGGGGTTTTTCAGCCCGAGCGGTGCTGATAAATGGTATATAGGCATCTGGTATGCTGGAATCCCGCTCAGGACCTACGTCTGTGTCGCCAACCAGGAAACCCCCGTGGGCGCTTCCGCGGCCATGGAATTCACGGAAAACGGTCGACTGGATGTTGTGGACGCTAACAACGTCTTCGTCTGGGAGACAGGAAATTTTGGATTCTGGTAACCGCCAGACGGCTTTCCAGGTGGTAATTTTGGATTCTGGTAATCTAGTTTTGATGGAGAGCACTGACAATGGTGTTTTGTGGGAGAGCTTCGAAAATCCGGCGGAGACGTGGCTTCCAGGGATGAAGATCCGTTCCGGAGGGATTGTGGGTGTCGAGGAAGGCCCGAACACCGAGAATATCAGAACAGGTGGACTTTAAAAAGTGACCACGAAGACGTGGTGGTTTAGAATGATGATAGGGTGGTTTTCCAAAAACCTGTCAATTTGTTGACAGTTTTTCCACAAAAGCTCTTCAGTATTGTATTAACCCATTTATTAATTTAATTAATATATTACATAATATATTTATATTAGTGTATACAATATTTTATACATGTATTAATTAATTTAATTAATACATTGTACATTACATATTAATATTTTAGTACTTTAATGTATTATTGTATTTTTATATACTTTAATATTTTAATTTTGTATTTTAAAATATTTTTACTTTATTAATGTATTGTAAGAATTTATTAACATATTAATGTATTTATAGTTTAACAATATATTAATAAATTAATTAATACAATATGTTATTGAGCTATTAACTAATTAACCTTTTACATTAATACATCATATTATATATTAATGTATTGATACTTTAATTTATATATTATATTAAGGTATTAATTAATCAATATATTAATACTTTAATATATTAATTTATTTAGTATTAATACATCAATTTATTTAGTATTAATACATCAATTAGTGACACTAGGCGTTGGTCAATTCCTAAAAAGCCATGGGATGAAAGAGTGTGTCACATTTGTGACACTAAGAAGGTTGAAGATGAAAAACACTTTCNTTGAAGATGAAAAACACTTTCTCTTAGATTGTCCAGCCTATACCCATATTAGATCTCATTTTCAAAATATTTATCACACTACCAACCTTCCAAACATCTTAACTCAACAAAAGTATGGTGATCTTGGAAAGCTTCTCTTAATGTTTTTCTAACACAAAAACAAAATTCTAAAGAATCACAAGTAATCACTTACCCTCTTAAGATCCGATAGACCAATTCATCAATATCACATTAATGTATTTATACACTATTTATACATTTTTGCATTACTAATGTATTACTTTATAATTTATTTAATAATATTGTGATTCAATACATTTAAATTTAAGTGTTAATACATTAATAAAGATAAATAGTAATAATTAATTTAACATAGTATAAATGGTAAATTTAATGTATTAATATTTTTTTAGTATATTAATAGTTTATTAATGTATTTTTAATATATTACTTTACTAAAGTAGCAAATTGTGCTAATGTATTAATGATTATTGAATTAATTGAATTAATGTATATATGGCTATTGATTATTGAATTAATGTATATATAGTTATTGTGTTAATGAATTGATACTTTAATGTAAAAATGTAATATATTACTGTTTTTATATTTATATAATAATATTCTAAAATAGTTTAATGTATTTTTTATTAATTATTATATTAATAGTTTAAAGATATATTATTTAGTATTTTCAATTAACTTATTTATTAATTTTATTAATACATTACATTATACATTCATGTATAAATAATTTAATTTATACATTACATTAATTAAATCATGTACTTTACATTATTATTAATCAATTAATACATTTTTTTTGAGAGAAAATTGCACATTATATTCATAATAATATAATCATTTTACATTGTTGCCCGAAACATATAGCAACAGTTCTTATTTGAAAAGAAAAAACTAAAAGTGGGAGCAGGCGCTAAGTCCTGTTTGATCCTAACCGTTCGTACAAATTCAAAAAACTTCATCGGACTATAAACTTCCAGTTCTATAATACGAGCATGCTAGTGGAGAGATACCCATCAGTAGGCCCAAAAAGGAGAAGAAACATAAGAGACTCTTAGCAGTCATTACAAATTTAAACGGAGTATTGGTCCCTCATGACCTTCAAGCCAATGACTGTAAGCAATATGTCCCCGAGACATGTAAAAATCCTTCTTTGATAAGCTGTCAGCCACCTTATTTATTTCTCTGTAAATATGTGCAAATTTAACAAACCTGAAAAAAGTAAAGAGAGCATAGATTTTGTCTTTCTATCCATCAAGATTAGCCACATTTATCGAACCATTACCATTTACCTAATCGATGACGATCTTGGAATCCCCTATCATATGCAAGTCGATAATACAAAGTCTTGAGGTAAGAATTAAGGTCGCCCAAGCTCCCATGAGCTCTGCCCTAGTATTTGTTCCTCTTACACAGTTTAGCATCCACCTGTACTCTGAGAGATCATCTATATTAAGAACACCTCCAGCACCACATAGATTGCCATTATTTTTAGAAGCACCATCGAACCAGGCATGGGCTTTGTCTACAGGAAGATTGGTAGGTAAAAGCCTTGGAGAAGGATCAAGATGATTTATGTGCATAGAGCCCGCAGAGCCTGTAGCAAGGTAAACAAATATCTCCACCGATGGGGGTCTATCCTCAAAGATTGTTGTATTCCTATCCTTCCAAATATACTGTGCAGGGAGAGCTTTTATAAAATAATTCTGTAAAGCCCAGTTTTGGAAACAATCATTAACTGTATTGCCAATCCATCCATTAGTCATTTTTAAAGAAATTTTAACTCTCTCCCAAATTGAAACAATAAATGAACAGCTAACAAAGAGATGCTTGCTGGATTCTCTTTTTCTTTACCACAAAACATAAACCAGGACCACACCATCCTCTTTTCTGCAAATTTTTCCAGGCAAGTATTTTGTTTTCCAATAAGAGCCAACAAAAAATTGTTAGTTTCAAGGGGAATTCCCATTTCCATAAACGCTTCCTCCATCCCCCTTCATTATAACTCCACAATTTGTTTGCAAGAGCATTGTAAACATTCTTAACTCAGATAAGGCCAGATCTATCTCCTCCTGTCCACATAAGTTCATCCCTCCTCTCAGTTAGGACAATACCTGAGTCAAGTAAGAGCCTTCTAAAACTCTCCCATTCTAGATCAAGATCCTCCCACAATCCTAGCTCGATACTGCTAACCCAGTTATGTCCCAACAAACCAACAGAAATTGATCAACTCACCTGGTATAAGAAATAAATATGTTTTATGTTTAGTTCTAGTACCAGATCCAAAGAAAGAAAGGAAGTATGTCCCATACCAAGAATAGCATCTCTCCCGATAATAATTGAGTGCCCCGATCCTGGCTTCCAGGCCAGCCAATGTAGAATGACTAGTAATGTATTTAAAATGTTTTTCAAGACTGTGAGCCATATGATGTATACCCTACAACCGACCACAACAAAGATACCATAAGAACATGAGGGTAATACTTATCTTGATTACCCAATGCCAAGTGTCTGGTTTAATCAATGCATGCCACAGAGTGTTCGTTGCTAGAGGTCTATAGAATACAAAAATATTCTGTAGGCCCCATCCGCCAAGTTGTTTTGATTTGGAAATTGTATGCCATCTACATAGATGGTAACAACACTTGTTTTTAATCCCAAACCAAAGAAAATAAAAACTTAGCCTATGAATTTTGTGGAGCACCGAAAGCGATATATGGGCAAGAGTCATCCAATAAACTGAAATACTCTCAAGCACCGCTTTTATTAGAACATAGCGCCCTCCCAGAGTAAGCCACTTATTACACCAATGATTAATCCTGGTCTCAAAATTATCTATTAACCATTGCCAATCCTCCGATTATAGCTTTCAGATTTCAGGAAGTAACCCAAATACTTAAAACCCAAAACAAGATCTTTACAAGGATAAAGGAGAAAATCTTTTATACTCTGAAGGTTTTCTAGATCAACACCCAAGTGAAAAAAAAAATGTATTTTTGGATATTTATAACCAATCTCGAGGCCCGGAAAAACACATGTAGTATCTCTTGAATTTTTTCTCATTCAGGTAAGGATGCTTTAGACATAATTAGAATGTCATCAACAAATAAAAGATGGAGAATCTTAATCAATATGGACACCTTAATCCCCGTAAGTAGACCATCATTTTGTGCTTTCTTTAAAGAAAGGCTAATACCTTCCATGACAAGTATAAAAAGTAATGGAGAAAGAAGACATCCTTGTCGTAGGCCTCTATTGCTCTTGAAAAACTTGGTGGCCTCACTGTTGATTAGAGTAGCATAGGAAGTGAAGATGACACAATCCATAATCCAGTTTGTGGTGTTGATCCCAAAGCCACTTTGAAGAAGGATTAACCTCAAGAAATCCCAGTTAGTACAGTCATAAGCCTTCCTTAAGTCAAGTTTCAGTAGAATATCTTGTAACTTTTTTGACTTGATGCTATGAAGACACTCCTGCATAGTACCGATCACATCCAATATTTGCCTTCCTTTGAGGAAGCCTAACTGTTCCTCTGAGAGAAACTGAGAAAGAATAGGCCTGAGTCTCTTTGTTATGACTTTTGCTATGATTTTGTAACAAAGGTTACAAAGAGATATTGGCCGAAAATCACTGAAATAGGAGGGTTTGTTGACCTTTGGAATCAAATAAAAAAAGGTGGAATTGATTGAAGTGATTACCTCCCCTCTAAATCTCGTCTCCTCTACCATATTAACCAAGTATTGTCCAACTAAATCAAAGAAAGAGTGGAAAGATTCTACTGTCCAACCATCAGGACCAGAGATTTTGTCTTCGGCAAAGCCTTTAAGAATACCAAATAGTTCATCCTTTGTCACCTCCTTTTCTAAGTTCTTAACATCAACTTCATTTACAAAAGTCAGAAATAACCTAACAGATTCGTTCCGCTCTTCTAAATTGATCTGGCCTGTATCACTGAATAACGACTTGAAATACATGACTGCTTCATCCTTGATGGCTTGTTGAGTAGTATGAGTTTCCCCCAATTCATCTTTTATATCCCAAATAAATTTCTTATTCCTTCTATAGATGGAAAAAATATGAAAGAACTTTGTGTTCTTATATCCACTCTTAATCCAGATCGCCTGACTCTTTTGACGACATCTTTCTTCATCCGCTAACAATAATCACTTTCTCTCAGATTCATGTTTGGATAGAGTAATTGCATCTTCCACCATTGATATTCCCAGAGTCAATTGTGTGTACCTGTAATCAATGGCCTCTTCAATCTTAATAAAATCAGGCTGATCCCACTGACGCTTCTCTTTAGCCCACACTTTGACTCTATATTTTAAGAGTGATAGTTTCCCAACCAAGCGTCTCTGAGCTCCTGCAATAAGAAGATGCCTCAGATCATTCCAGACCTATCATACAATCCCCACAAAGGAGTCATCATTCACCCAATCAGGGTTCAATTTAAAAGGAAAGGCAACGGCCAGGTAACCAGCCCCAAACTCTAAAAACACAGGAGCATGATCCGACAAGTAAGGATACTCAACCCAGGTTCTAAACCTCTGAGTATTTTTTAAAATATCCTCTGTAATATATATTCGATCAAGTCGTTTTGCAATGTTGTCATCACCAACTCTATCATTTCACCAAGTAGGCACAATCTCCACCGGTACAAGGTCAACTAAACAGTTCTTTTGAAAAAGTGATTTGTAATAACCTGCCAAAGGGTCAAATAAAGATGAATTTCCCCAAACTTTCTTGGGGGAAGTAGTAAAATTTAGATCGCTAGCCATAATTAAATATCTATGTCTTAACAAACCAGAGCCATCCAATGCTTCCCAAAAATATCTGTGATCCTGACAAGGTCCATAAACATTAAGGAAGGATAACTTCATGTTATCCAATAGAGAAGTGCCTGGCAAAAAAATCCCACCAATGCTTAAATAAGGCACAAGATATGATCTGCCGAAGAAGGATATATATAGGAGAAGGTGACCACACAAGCCATAGCTCAACTTCTGACCAAAAACTCTCCTCAGGGGCGCAAATCTGAACAGGGGTGCACCATTAGTTTGGGTGACCAAGCAAGTGGGGATCCAAACCGGGGTGACTTGAGAGTGGCCAAGAGGTTTTGGCGATCTCAGAGTGACCTCTGGGTATTAGTTGGAGAAGCCCAGTGTAGCCATGGAAGAGGGCATTCTCACTTCATTCCCACAAAGAAGAAACCAGCAAGGGTGCAAACCCCAGTTGGTGCGCCCTCCCTTTTGCCTCAGAAAACTCGAAGGAAATTATTTGCTCCCTAAGAGAGTGGCTATATAATGAGATAATATTTCTCTCAGAGGTGGAAGCATGGCAAACGGAGTCACCAGGAGGAAGCCATGAAGGAAGGCACACTGGTTATTCTTTAGAAAACCCTAAAAACGAAATTGTCATGAATGTAAAATGCAAACTCAGAAAAGAAAACAACCAAGACACATTGCTTCAGAAGAAAAGGTAAGAATGCTTTATTTTAGTCATGGTTCACCTTATATACCAAGGGAACCATTTATTTTTTCTATATTTAATTCATCATCAAAAGGTGAAGAAGTGTTGCGCCTAGGTGATTGACTTGTGTGCCCTAGGTGGGCATTCCCCTAGGTGGCTTCCTTGGCCCAATTCCTCCCTGTTTAAATCTAGAAGTGTCCCGGCTTCCATGAGAAGATGCAAAAACTTGTCGTGAAATACATCAGTTGTGATCCACTTTTCCTGAGCTGGAGTTTGGCCTTAGTGGGATACCAGATATGAAGTGTAAGTGTGGTGTCTTGTAGAGAGACTTTGAGTGTCCAGTATAGTGTCTTTGGCCAATGGGAGTTGGAAATCAGGAATGTTTTCCACTAGATAAGTGATGGTGACTAGTTCTTCCAAGAAGGAAGGCTCAAACAACTTTAAGTGATTTACATTAATGACATTGTGGATTCCCAGTTGTGGTGGCAGATCCAACCTATATGCATTTTCTTCAATCTTGTCGAGTATTGTATACGGACCATATATGATTGGAAAAAGCTTGTGATGGTGGAATTTTAAGTGCTTCTTATCCAAATGTAACCATACTTGATCCCTTGGTGGAAAGGCAATGAAGGTTCTTTATTTGGCATGGCATTGCTTGGCATGATCTTGGGCTGCTTTGAGTGCTGATGTGACTACACTGTGGCGTAGTGCAATTTGTTGGAGAAATCGTTGAGCTGACAGTTGTTCATGCTTTTGATGGAAGGTATCTTGAGGAGCCCAAGTGAGTGGAAGCTTCATTGGAGATGTTGGTTGGAAGCCCAAGAAGACTTCAAAAGGTGAAAATCCTATAGAAGAATGTGTTTCCTTGTTGTAGCTATGCTGGAGAATGTGTAAGTAATTGTCCCATTGTTTCTTACACCCAAAGTGAGTTTGGAGAGCATGCACCAAGACTATGTTGAAAACCTTTGTTTGGCCATCCATTTGAGGATGGAATGCAGTAGAAAACTTGAGGTGGAACCCCAATAGCGCC
Source organism: Picea sitchensis (assembly GCA_010110895.2). NCBI lineage: Eukaryota > Viridiplantae > Streptophyta > Pinopsida > Pinales > Pinaceae > Picea > Picea sitchensis. The sequence continues at coordinate 40,125 of SNQJ01S0030720.1, forward strand.
CATATGGTCTTCGAAAATGTACTGAGGAAGTGAGAATCTCTGTCTGAGATAATACTGCTTGGGAGGCCAAAATGGGTTGAAGCATGTGCTTCCCTGATGAGCAAGAGGTGGTCTTCTGAGTGTGGAATGCATAGCAATTTCAACTTATATAGCCACCCATCCCGAATAGTGTAGTCTAGGAAGGGGTTCTGATTGATCACTATGGGGATTTGCAAAGCTTCCCAAATATCTCGAAAGTCAGTGTCAATAGCTTATTGATCTTTCCATGTGTCATAAGTAGCACAACGTACTTCTAGAATGGAAAGAACTGGAGTGGGAGGTCGACTTAGCAAATCAACCATTTTATTAGAAGTGCCTTTCTTGTATTTGATGACTAAGTGAAATTGTTGAATGTAGGAGGCCCATTTAAGGTGTCTTTGTTCCTGAATCTTCGATTGAGAGTTGATGAAAATCAAAGGGTGGTGGTCGGTATCCAAAATGGTTTTTTTACCCAACAAATAATGCCTCCATTATTTGAGTGCTTGCACCAGACTATAAAATTCCTTGTCATAGGTACTATAATTTTTCTTTGCCTCGAACAAGGTTTCAGAGTGGTAAGCAATGGGTTGTCCTCCCTGTTTAAGTATGGCACCAATAGCATATTGTGAGGCGTCAGACGCAATCTCAAAGTGTTGGGAGAGGCCTGGAAGATGTAAAACAGGGGATGAGCAGAGGGAATCTTTGAGCTGAGCAAAGTGAGTAGTTTCTTCTTTGGTCCAGATGAATGTAGAAGAAGTATTTGTGAGACGATGCAAAGGTCGAGCAAGATTTTAAAAAGAGGGAATGAATTTATGATAGAAATTGATGCCACCCAAAAAGCTTTTCAACTCCTTAGCTGAAGAAGGTAGAGGCCATTGTTTCAACGCTTGGATGTGAGCTGGATCTGGTTGAATACCCTCTGAGCTGACCACAAAGCCGAGATAGGGGATTGAAGTATGACCAAATTATGATTTCTTCTCTTTGACTTGCAACTTGTGTTCTTGGAGAATTTGGAGAACTTGTCGAACATGTTGCATGTGAGTGTCCCATGTCCGACTGAAGATGAGAATGTCATCTAAGTAGATGACCACAAATCGACCCAAATTTTCTTTGAATATATCATTGATGAGCCTCATGAAAGTGGTTGGGGCGTTGGTGAGACTGAAAGGCATGACTTTCCACTCAAAAAGACCAAATTTGGTCTGTTTTTCAAACATCATCTAGGTTCATTTGAACTTGATGGTAGTCGGTTGTCAAATCCAATTTAGTAAGCCAATTAGCTCTTTGGAGGGTGTCTAGTAGTTCCTCAATTCAAGGAAGGGGGTAATGGTTCTTTATTGTGGCTTTGTTCAAGGCTCGGTAATCAGTGACAAGGCGCATTTCTAAGGTATCTCATTTAGGGATGAAAAAGGTGGCAGAAGCACAGGGAGAAGATGAAGGTTGGATGTGGCCAGAGTTGATGAGGTCGGTCAGTTGTCTTTCCATTTCCTCTGTTTCTATTAGGGCCAACCGGTAAGTAGGGGCATTAGGTAAGGAAGATATAGGGATGAGATGAATGGAATGGTCAATGTGGCAGGAGGGGGGAAGTCCCTCTGGAGGTTGAAATACCTCTACGAACTCATGGAGGAGGTCAGTCATAGTTTCAGGAACAGGGTGCATTGTATTGTTTGGTGTTATTGGGTGCACCAAACATAGATAGACACATTGGTTTAAGTGTACATGTGGGATTTGTTCTTTGGTAGAAGGGGGTTTGGGTTTTGTTGCAGTTAAGATATGAGTGTGGCCTTCTTTGGTAATTTTGTACTGGCGGGATTTGTCTAGATAGATAGCATTTACTTGGGTTTGGTATGGGATACTGAGCAAAAAATCCGCACAATCCAAAGGGGAGACGTCACAGAGGATATTATCTTTGAATTGGCCTATGGAGAAAGTGACCAGACAACGCCTGGAAACTAGGAGGCGGGGGCCATCCTTTTGGACCCATCCGAGTTGATAGGGTTGCAGATGTGGAGTGGTGACAAGATTAAGGTGGTTGACAAGGGCTTGAGACACCAAATTTTTCTGGCTTCCATTGTCCATAATCAGTAAAGCCAAGGCGTTTTTTATTTGGCAATTATGGGTGAAGAGGGGTTGGGTGGATGCATTCAAATCTTCCTAGGTCATTAGAATCAATGAGGGATATACTTCTATGGGATTGTCCAGAGGAACTTCTTTAGTATATTCTACTTGGGAAGGCGCAATGAGCTCAGTGAGTAGAGTTTTGTTGGGTTTTAGATTTTGAAGGATTCGATAATCTGATGAATTATGTGAAGTAGTTTTGTGGAATGAGCACTAGGGTGTCCTTGTAGTTGTATTGGGTGTGGGGTTTTGAGTCCGAGGAGGTGGAAAGAGGGCTGAGGGATGGGAGATGAATGGTTGAGAGGCAGGGGGGTTGGTGTAAGGGAGGGAATGAGGAATACGACCTCTAGGAGTGACTTTCCTTTCTATATCCAAATATCTCTGAAATGTTTTATCTAAAGTTGGATTTTCAAACAACTCTACTTCTCGACGGAATTGAATTAATAAACCAACCACAAATTTTAATATGAGTACATCTTCTAGATATGCAACATAAAGTAAGAGTCGCATCTTGCAGAAGAATTCTATGTAGCCTTGCACTCCTTGTGAAGGAAGTTGTCGAAGTTGGTGCCATTTGATCCATAAGGATTGCACATACCCAAGTGGGTAGAAGCGATTTCTCAAAGCTTCGGAAAGTCGAGCGCAGGTTTTGATGGGTTGCGAAGTAGAGGATTTTCGAGCATCCCCAATATCTATCACAAATGTGGTCTTCTCTTGCTCTATATCCCACCAAGTTTGTGCCAGTCCTTCTAATTGCAAGGCGACAATCTGGAGTTTTCTTTCCTCGGTAAGGCCTGGACATGTATTGAAATAGGTGGATAGGCTATGGATCCAAGAATCCACCATTTCACCATTCGTTTTCCTAGCAAACTTGGGTATTTGGATTCGAGTGTCCAACCAGAATGGATCTGGATTGTTTTGTTGTTGCATTCTGAGCAGCTCATTCAGGACGGAGGCAAGATCTTGGACGAGATTTAATGTGTTGGAATCTTAGTCGACTGCCAAAGTATCTTTGCGTGGAGGCATTGTGAGGCCAGCTAAAGAGAAAAGGTGCCCCTAGGTTGCAATGCTGAATAGAGGACTTTGTTTTGAGAACAGAGGACTCAAAACCCCGAGGCAATAGATCTTGAACTGGTCTAGAGGGGGCGATCTGTATTGTTTTAGATTTGTGGAGATCCTCTCTGTGGCAATGGATATGCGGGCACCCTTGGGGATTATGATATCTGTGGATCTTCTTGCATAAAATGGAACCACTGGAATGGGCAAACTCTGGATTATTTCATGAAAACCCAAATAAAAAAAAAATGGCTCAATCTTCAAGATCAAAAGCTTTTCCATGGATCTTGAGGCTCTGATACCAATTGATCTGCCCAAGAAGGCGATCTACAAGAGAAGGTGATCACGCAATCCATATCTCAGCTTCTTACCAAAAACTCTCCTCAAGGGCGCAAATATGAACAGGGGCGCACCATTAGTTTAGGTGACCATGCAAATGGGGATCTAGACCGGGGTGACCCGAGAGTGGCCAAGAGGTTTTGGCGATCTCAGAGTGACCTCCAGGGATTAGTGGGAGAAGCCAAGTGCAGCCATGGAAGAGGGTGCACTCACTTCATTCCCACAAAGAAGAAACCAGCAAGGGCACAAACCCAAGTTGGTGTGCCCTCCCTTCTGCCTCAGAAAACTCAAAGGAAATGATTTGCTCCCTGAGAGAGTGGATAGCTAATGAGATAATGTTGCCTTCAAAGGTGTAAGCATGGAAAACAGAGTCACCAGGAGGCATCCATGAAGGAAGGCGCACTGGTTATTCTTCAAAAAACCCTAAAAAAGAAATTGTCATGATGTAAAATGAAAACTCAGAAAAGAAAACAACCAAGACACATAGCTTCAAAAGAAAAGGTAAGACTGCTTTATTTTAGTCCTGGTTCACCTTATATACCAAGGGAACCATTTATTTTACATATATTTAATTCATCATCAAAAGGTGAAGAAGTGTTGCGCCTGGGTGATTGACTTGTGTGCCCTAGGTGGGTGTTCCCCTAGGTGGCTTCCTTGGCCCAAAATGAAAAAAAAAATTAGATCCTAAGAAACCAAAAGACCGCCTGAGGTCCCCACAGCACTAACAACACATACACACCAGTCAGGTTTGATCTTGTTCATGAAAGACCTAGTTTTTTCTATGGACACCAGCGTTTCTTGAAGGAAAATGAGATTTGGAGAATATTTACACACGATTCTACGAAAGGAGGCCAATTTCAGGGGTCCTCCTACCCCTCTAATATTAAGGGTGAGGAGGATCATGGTTTAACCTTGGCCTAGGATCTCATGCCTCTAATCGCCCTTTGATTAGATAAATTAATTGGAAGAGTATCTGGAGTGCAGCTACAAGCCCCCGCCTTCCGCCGTGCACTTCTAGTTTTTATAGGTTAGACTTCAGAACCCAACCCCCGTGACCATGCAGGGTCAGCGACAGTCGAGGAGCCACTTTGTTTTGGTGCCTCTGAGACCCCAAGATCTATCTGTCTATCCAATGGGACATTTCCCATGAAAGTCGTTAAAGGGAGAGGATTAGAGACCTGAGCAAGAGGAGTGATTAAGTGAGTTAACATTCTGTCCAAAACAGAATCACTAACTGTAGACTCGCTATAACCCGAAACTAAAACTGAATCATCATCCCCACCCAGTTGACTAGGTAAACTGGTAGTGTCCCCTCCTATGGGCATAACCTCAGCAAGGCTTCTAAAACTTTCCCCAGCCAAGTCAGACAAGACAGGTTCAGTCAAGGTAGTCTTATCGCTAGCTTGTTCATTCCCGACAGTTTGTTCACGGAAGAGAATATTATTTAAATGATTTCGCTCTGAGGAAGATAAAGAGAAATATAGCTTAGGGAAGAAGAGTTTCAACTTACCCACGAAAGTAGTGTCCTGAGCAGAAGGACTGTCCTCCAAACTGAGCCCCGGGTAATCCAATGTATCAGACTCTTCCACCATATATGTAACAGTATCCCCAAGTGCTTTTTCCGAGGATATATCTTCTTCCAAGGAGCCAAGAACATAAGTGCAATCTCTCCTAAGATGACTAGTCCGTCTGCACCTTATACAACGAAATGGAATTCCCAAATAATCCAGTCGTTGAGTAAATAAAAGGCCCCGCCATTCTATCTCTAGAACCTCCAAAAGTCCTGCGTGTATGTCCACTTCAACAAGGATTTTTGACATCTATTTATCAATCGACCTTAAAGTAGAATCATCAACACTAATAAAACAACCAATGCAGTTCTTGACTGCCTCCAAAGCTCTAAGATTCCACAACTGTAAGGGAAGGCTCGGAAGGATCACCCATAAGTGTCTGAAACTAAAATATTCGGTGATTGGGTTGAAACTGAGCCTCCATCTTTTAATCATCAAACGTCTGCCATCATATCTCCAAAAATTATCAAGGATTAGTTCAGAATTCATACAATAAGTTATACATTAATATTTTAATACTTTAATTTATACATTACATTAATTTTTTAATATATTTAATACTTATATTTACTATTTTATACATTAATTTATATATCATTAATATATTATTTAATTAATACATTAATGTATTATCCCATCAATATATTAATATATTATCAATATTTTATTACTTTATTAATATATGAATAATGTTTTATTGTATTAATATCTTAATATAATAATATAATACTTTAATGTATTATAAATGAATTTTTACTTTATTTACATTTTATTAATATTTTATTATTTTGATGTATTATTGTACTTTTAGATACTTTAATATTGTATTTTTATTTTATTAACTTATTATTAAGACTTTATTAATGTATTAATAATTTAAAAACTTATTAATTAATTAATTAATACAATACATTATTAAATTATTTTTAATTAACATGTTACATTAATACATCACATTATTTAATGTATTGATACTTTAATTTATACATTACATTAAGATATTAATTAATCAATACATTAATACTTAAATATATTAATTTATTTATCTATTAATACATTATTAAGTTATTTTTTAATTAACATGTTACATTAATACATCACATTAAATATTAATGTATTGATACTTTAATTTATATATTACATTAAGATATTAATTAATCAATACATTAATATTTAAATATATTAATTTATTTACCTAGTAATACATTAACTAATAGATCATGAATATATTAATTCATTTATGTAGTATCATATTAATGTATTTGTACACTATTAATGTATTTTTGCATTGCTAGTATATTACTTTATAATTAATTTACTAATTAATTTATTCTTTATTAATTTATTAATAATATACTAATGTATAAAAATGCTTTATTTTATAAATGTATTGTATTTAATATATTATTTTATTTCTGATTAATGTGTTATTTTGTTAATTAATTAATACCTTTTAGTATACATTAATGTATTAATGTAATCTGTTAATAGTTATGAGTATATATTATAATAATGTAAAAATTAATTAATAGATTAGTTATGTAATTATATATTAATGCTTCTTTCTCAGAGGTCAATAATCAACTAGAAACAACTACTTTATAAAAGTGGTTGATATACGTTGTTTGGTGCCATTGATTTTAAAAGGTGAAAAATGGCGCAGATCGGCATATATAAACCACTTTTATAAAGCGATTTCAACAATCCTTGTATGATGCCTCCATTTTACACTAATTTTTTTTTTTTAAATTACTAAATGTCGATAAATGGAGGATTCACCTATTAATTGGTTGAATTCACAGAATGTTGCTAGAGAATGATTACAGAAACACAATTTTATAGAAATGCTAAGAGATATGCTCAAACATTTTACAGAAACACTAAGAGATAGGCAAGTGTAAAAGCAATTTTACAAAAACACTAAGAGATAGGCTCAACAAGTGAAGTTGGTCTTTGAATGGTAGGCATACGAGGCCTTCATGCCCAACTTTTGGAGATCGAGTACCCCTAAATTCCATCTTCAACTCCCGATCTTCACACCTCGCACCAATCTGTCATACATCCAACCATATAATCATCTTGAAAGATACCAGTTTTATCATGCAACACATTTTCTAATGTTTTCATTAAGTACAAAAATTCAAATATACACTCGATAAAAATGTAAATTTTCGTTAGATACGAGTTTTAACATTATAACTAGATATTATTTTAACATGCAACACATTTTTTATTGTCTTCATTCATTACAAAAATTCAAATATACAATGCAAAAAATGTAAATTTTCGTTCAAGACTATAAATAACATATAAAGTGCAAAAAATGATGAATTTTTATAGTTTCATTAGCAAAAATGGAACCGAGTTCGTTGCAGGGTACTATTTAATGATTGTATTCTTATGAGTTTACATGGCCACAAAATTTTAAGATGAAGACCTTATACAATAAACCCCTATCAAAACACAAAAAAAGACATGCTAAAAAAATTTTGTTTGGTTGTTTGTGTCTTCATTATCATTCCCCATACTAGTGGTTGGTTCATTGGGATCAAATGGTTGAGGAAGGCCTCTTGGAGAAGAATTTGAGTCCAAATTTGTGCTTGATGTGGTTCCATTTGTCTCGTCCAACATGAATATTAAACCCTCCATTAATGTTCCTACGATGAAGCTTTCTTCGCATCAGAATTTGGGGATCGCAGTCAAGGTTCTATTGATTATACTACCCTCCTACACTAAATCGTCCCATTATCCATATTCTGTTAACCACCATTGTATTAATTGAAGCAACACATGTTAGACGCCCAACTTAACCACTGTTGTGTCCAGCTTAACCATTGTTGTGCTACTTGAAACAAATGCTAGACGATTGAAATGCATGCTAGATGTCAAGCTTAACCACTAATGTGTACAACATAACCACCATCGTGCTAGTTGAAATGCATGCTAGACATGGAAACACTTCACTATTATCCTTATAATTAATCATTGATATCTGATCTATACATATTAATCCTCCTTAATTAGTTAAACGTGGCAATCAATGGCTAGGGAAGTAATTCCTTAATCATATTCAGTAAATGTGAAAAAGTAAACAAGGAAACCTATGCATTCATAAATACAAGGAAGTTATGAACATTAAATTGAATTCATTGATTTGAGTGTAAGACGAAGAATATGTCAACATCTTTGATTGTTGGACATCAGATTAGAATTTGCAATTAAAAGACGCATTAATCCATCAATTCCAATAGGGGGGGGGCGCCCATCGATGTAACTAGCAACAACCACATTTAAGCAAAAGTGGTTGATATACGTTGATTGACCCCATTTTCCACCCCTTTTAAATTAATGGGGTCGATCGACGTATATCAACCACTTTTACTTAAATGTAGTTGTTGCTAGTTGACAGCCGACATGTGTAGGACACAACTATTAATGTACTAACACATTTTAAATGTATTAATTAAGTATTAATTTATAATTAATTAATTAATTAATTAATATTTAGTAATTAATTAATAATAATTAATCAATTATTAATAATTTATTAATTATAAATAATTAATTACTCAATTATTAATAAATTAATTATCAATTGATAATAAATTAATTATTAATTAAAAATTGATAAAATTAAATTAAATATTAATTAATCAAAAATAAAATGATACATACCATAATAATAATAATACATTAATAATATATGAATGTATTAATATAATATTACATAAATGTATAAAATCATTAATATATTTGTTAATAAATATATTAATTAAAGTATTAATACATACAAACAAAAAAATTAATATATTAAAGTATTAATGTAACATGTTAATAAATAAATATATATTGATAGTGATAGATTTGTAAAACAAAATATTAACAAATAAATAATACAATCTATTAATTAATTAATAAATTAAAACATTAATAATAATGCAAAGATATATTAATAATGTATAAATACTTAAATGTATAAAAGTAGTAATATATTAATTAATTAATATCTTAATGCAATGTATACACTAAATATCAATATATTAATGTATAATGTAATGTATTAGTGTAACATGTTAATTAATAAATACTTTGATAATATATTGTATTAATTAATTTATACATTAAGATATTGCAATAAAATAATAATAATAATAATAATATAACTATTAATTAATTAATAAAATAAAACATTTACTAATTAATATATTAATATATAAATACATAAAATTAAACTATTAATTAATTACTAAAGTAAAACATTTACTTTAGTAATTGAATTGATATAGAAAAATTAAAATATTAATTAATTAATACTTTAATGTGATGTATTGATATTAATTAATTAATACTTTAAATTAATATCAATACAAGCTCACGATATTTAAATTGATATTAATATTATAAATATCAATAGAAGCTCACAATATTATAAATATTAATACAAGCTCACGATACTTTATAATATTGCGAAAAACATGTTATTTACATGCATAATGCATTAATAAATACATTACATTATTACGATAAAACACAATTCATATTTATAAATCTTGATATTTATAACTCATCAACTTGTATTTATATTTATAATGTTGTAAAAAAAGCTATTTACATGTATAATTTTACAAACACTATTATTATAACACAAAGGTCTAGCATGTATAATTCACATCAGAATTTGGGGATCGTAGTCAAGGTTCTGTTGATTATACTACCCTCCTGCGCTAAATCGTCCCATTATCCATATTTCGTTAACCACCATTGTATTAATTGAAGCAGCACATGTTAGATGCCCAACTTAACCACCGTTGCGTCCAGCTTAACCATTGTCGTGCTACTTGAAACAAATGCTAGACGATTGAAATGCATGCTAGATGTCAAGCTTAACCACCTATGCGTACAACATAACCACCATCGTGCTAGTTGAAATGCATGCTAGACATGGTAACACTTCACTATTATCCTTATAATTAATCATTGATATCTAATCTATACATATTAATCCTTCTTAATTAGTTAAACGTGGCAATCAATGGCCAGGGAAGTAATTCTTTAATCATATTAAGTAAATGTAAAAAAATAAACAAGGAAACCTATGCATTCATAAATACAAGGAAGTTATGAATATTAAATTGAATTCATTGATTTGAGTGTAAGACGAAGAATATGTCAACATCTTTGATTGTTGGTCATCAGATTAGAATTTGCAATTAAAAGACTCATTAATCCATCAATTCCAATAGGGGGGGCGCCGCGCCCATGACGTAACTAGCAACAACCACATTTAAGTAAAAGTGGTTGATATACGTCGATTGACCCCATTTTCCACCCCTTTTAAATTAATGGAGTCGATTGACGTATATCAACCACTTTTACTTAAATGTAATTGTTGCTAGTTGACAACCAACATGTATAGGACACAACTATTAATGTACTAACACATTTTAAATGTATTAATTAAGTATTAATTTATAATTAATTAATAATAATTAATCAATTATTAATAATTTATTAATTATAAATAATTAATTACTCAATTATTAATACATAACTATTAATTGATAATAAATCAATTATTAATTAAAAATTGATAAAATAAAATAAAATATTAATTAATCAAAAATAAAATGATACATACCATAATAATAATACATAAATACATTAATAATATATGAATGTATTAATATAATATTACATAAATATATAAAATCATTAATATATTTGTTAATAAATATATCAATTTTTTATTAATTAATGTATTAATACATACAAATAAAAATAATATATTAAAGTATTAATGTAACATGTTATAAACAAATATATATTGATAGTGATAAATTTGTAAAACAAAATATTAACAAATAAATAATACAATCTATTAATTAATTAATAAATTAAAACATTAATAATAATGCAAAGATATATTAATAATATATAAATACTTAAATGTATAAAAGTAGTAATGTATTAATTAATTAATATCTTAATGCAATGTATACATTAAATATCAATATATTAATGTATAATGTAATGTATTAGTGTAACATGTAAATTAATAAATACTTTGATAATATATTGTATTATTTAATTTATACATTAAGATATTGTAATATAATAATTAATTAATAAAATAAAACATTTATTAATTAATATATTAATATATAAATACATAAAATTAAACTATTAATTAATAACAACCTATTAATATAACTTATTAATTAATTACTAAAGTAAAACATTTACTTTAGTAATTGAATTGATACATAAAATTAAAGTATTAATTAATTAATACTTTAATGTGATGTATTGATATTAATTAATTAATACTTTAAATTAATATCAATACAAGCTTACGATATTTAAAATAATATTGTGAAAAACATGTTATTTACATGCATAATACATTAATAAATACATTACATTATTACGATAAAACACAATTCATATTTATAAATATTGATATTTATAACTCATCAACTTGTATTTATATTTATAATGTTTTAAAAAAAGCTATTTACATGTATAATTTTACAAACACTATTATTATAACACAAAAAACCAAATATATATTAATTTTAACTGTTAACTTTTAAATAAATTAATTAATACATAAATGCTAAAGTATTACCAAATTATTGATAAATTAATAAATAAATACATTATTAATAAATTATTAGGTTATTAAGAAATTAAAACCTTATTAATTAATACAATGCTAAAGTATTACTACACTAATAAAGTAATACATTAACAATACATTATTACATTAATAATACAATGAGTTATCTTCGCGAGACAATAGGTTGTGTACATCACATTGCGACAATGAGTTATCTTCACTAGACAATGGCATTTGGAATTTTTTTCTTACATTATGATAAGACGATATTTGCGTCACACTACGACGACGAGGTTATTCTAATCACATTGCGACTACGAGGCTATGTTCATCACATTGGAACAATATGGCTATGCTCGTCACATTACGATGATGGGGCTATGTTTGACACATCGTGACATTACTGTGTTTTTTATATTGTGACATTATAATGTTCGTCACCTTTCAACATTTCTATGTTCATCAATATGCGGCGAAAAGGCTATGTTCGTCACATTGCGACAATATGGGTATATTTGTCACATTATGACGAGGGGACTATGTTCGTCATATGTCCATTCATCTTGTAGTGCTGACAAAAGTTCCTTCTACTACATGGACTGTTGGGCATTCTCTTTTTCTCCACGTGCCTCTGAATTTGTTGTTGTGTTGGGGAAGTTTTCTTGCCATTTTTCCTCTCCCTTTGGTCGAGCACTCCGTACCTCACCCTCTTATTTAATGTCAAGCGAGCCATTCTTCCTCCAAACACATTCATGCTTATGGCATGTGGCTTTCTTCTCCCAACAAGAAGCCTCAAGATGACATTTCTTCCCACAGTAATACCTCAGAATACCAACAACTAACAACTCTATGGATTGCAACAATATGGGTATGTTCGTCACATTGCGACGACAAGGCTATGTTTAACACATTGTCATTTTACTCTGTTTGTCATATTGTGACACTACTATGTTTGTTACATTGCAACATTACTATGTTCATTGCTTTGCGATGATAACACTATGTTTGTAACATTGCGAGAATATGGGTATGTTCACCACATTTCCACAAGGAGGCTATGTTTTTCACATTGTGATGACATGGCTATGTTTGACACATTGCGACATTACTATGTTTATTATATTGTGACACTACCATGTTCATCATATTCCAGAAGTACTGTGTTCATTACTTTGTGATGGAAAGACTATGTTTGTCACATTGTGACAATATGGGTATGTTCGTCACAATGTGACGACATACTATGTTCATCACATTAAGATGATAGGGATATGTTTGACCCATTTCAACATTACTATGCTTGTCATATTATGATACTATTATGTTTGTCACATTGGAACTTTATTGTGTTCATCAATTTGCAACGACAAGGTTATGTTTGTCACATTGCAACAATATGGGTATGTTTGTCACATTATGACGATGGGGCTATGTTTGGCACATTTCGAGGATGGAGCTTTGTTTGAAAAATTGTGACATTAATATGATTATCATATTATTATAGTACTATGTTCATCACATTGCAACATTACTACGTTCATCACTTTGTGATGACAAGGTTGTGTTTGTCACATTGTGACAATATGGGTATGTTCGTCACATTGCAATGATGGGCTAAGTTCATCACATCACAATGACGGGGCTATGTTTGACACATTGAAACATTACTATGTTTGCTAGATTGTGACACTACTGTGTTCATCAAATTGTAAAACTACTATGTTAATCAATTTGTGACGACAAGGCTATGTTCGTCACATTGCGACAATATGGCTATGTTTGTCAGAGTATGACATCGGGGATATATTCGTCACATTACGACAACGAGCTATGCTAATCACATTATCATGTTACTATGTTTTTTAGATTGTGACACTGTCATGTTCATCACATTGCAAGATTACTATGTTCATGACTTTGCGACGACAAGTCTATGTTCATCACATTGAACCAATATTGGCTATGTTTGTCACATTACGATGGTGGGATATGTTCGACATGTTGTGACATTACTATGGTTGTTAGATTGTGACACTACTATGTTCTTCATGTCACAATGTTCAGTTTTGTTCATCATACTTGAACGTTGGTTCATGTTCATCACATGACAAGGTTAGTTTATGTTCAACACATTACGAAAATGAATTTTTGACAAGTTTTTTTTTTTTTAAAAGCTAATGAATTCTTTCCTTTGTCACAAAGATAGGAAATTTGAATCAATGTGATGTATTACATAGAATTCAACTTAATATCATACTTGTTCTAAGGATATTGATAGCAAATCATCTTTAATTTTACACATGATGATTTTTACTTATTCTAAAGAAATTTATAGAAGAATCTTGAACATTGTAGATGATGAATTATACTTGTTCTAGAAGGACACTAATAAAAAATCATTTAATAAATTTTATTTGTCATGAGATCATTAATAGAAAATCAATGCTAAAGTGTTACTAAATTATTGATAAATTAATAGAGTAATATGTTATTAATAAATTAATACATTGCTAAAGTATTACTACACTAATAATGTAATACATTAACAATACATTATTACATTAATAATACATTAAATAAACATTAAATGCATTAATAAATACATTACTAAAGTGTGAATACATTAAGATATTAATAAAGTAATAAATAACTGCTCAAATCCACTCTAACCAAGTTAACAATCTCAATCCAAATAACCAATCTAAAATCTCAAGTTCAATCCAATCTAACTTTCTCCATGAGAGATCCTCTCCTTTTATAAGCTCAAGAGGATAAGGTGAAAAGGTTTGGATGATCCCACTAAATCAGAAAAGTGATTAAGATCCAAACTGATTGGAGGGCACCTTACCATAGAAGCTTCTCCTTCTAGAAGCATCAAGAAGATGCTCGTTTTTCCCACGTACGAAAATCATCACACCCTAAGTATAGTGCAACCTACGGAGACGTCGCAGCCTAGTTTTAGAGCAAGGGGAGACAATCAGGCATCGTCGCACCCCATATATAGTGCAGCCTGCGATGACCTTCCTTAATAGGGTTTTTACAAAGAAAAATACAATTTGTTCTCTCAGGAAAAGTTCTTCTCCCTTCTTTCTTCAGGAATTTGGACCATTGATCCCTCTGAAGACAACACATAGGTTTACATCATTAACGGTCATAGGGATGGCGAAAATAATGTGTAACCGGGGGGATGCCTATCGGCATAATAATAATATAAGATGATGAATACTAGCAACAACCACTTTATAAAAGTGGTTGATATATGTCAATCGACGCCATTAATTTTAAAAGGTGAAAAATGGTACCGATCAACGTATATCAACCTCTTTTATAAAGCAATTTCAATAATCCTTGTATAATACCTCCATTTTACACTAAAATTTAAAAACAAAATTACTAAATGTCGATAAATGGAGGATTCACCAATTAATTGGTTGAATTCACAGAATGTTGCTAGAGAATGATTACAGAAACACAATTTTACATAAACGTAAGAGATATGCTCAACCATTTTATAGAAACACTAAGAGATAGGCAGGTGTAAAATTAATTTTATAGAAACGCTAAGAGATAGGCTCAACAAGCGAAGTTGGTCTTTGAATGGTAGGCAGACCAAGCCTTCACGCCCAACTTTTGGAGATTGAATACTCCTAAATTCCATCTTCAAATCCTGATCTTCACACCTCACACCAATCTGTCATACATCCAACCATAGAATCATCTTGAAAGATACTAGTTTTAACATGCAACACATTTTCTAATGTTTTCATTGAGTACAAAAATTCAAATATATAGTGGAAAAAAATGTAAATTTTCGTAAGATACCAGTTTTAACATTATAATTAGATACTAGTTTCAACATGCAATACATTTTTTATTGTTTTCATTCATTAAAAAAAATCAAATATACACTGCAAAAAATGTAAATTTTTGTTCAAGACGATAAATAACATATAAAGTGCAAAAACTGATGAATTTTTATAGTTGCATTAGCGGAAATGGAACTCGATTCTATACCGTTGCACGGTACTATTTTATGACTATATTCTTACCAGTTTACATGGCCACAAATTTTTAATATGAAGACCTTATACAATAAACCCCTATCAAAACACAAAAAAAGACATGCTAAAAATTTAAGTTTGGTTGTTCTTGTCTTCACTATCATTCTCCATACCAGTGGTTGGTTCACAGGGATCAAATGGCTGAGGAGGGCCTGATGGAGAAAAAGCCGAGTCCGAATTGGTTCTTTTTGTGGTTCCATTTGTCTGGTCCAACATTAATATTAAACCCTCCATTAATGTTCCTACGATCAAGCTTTCTTCGCATCAGAATTTGGGGATGGCATAATTCGCATCGAAATTTGGGGATCACAGTCAAGGTTATGTTGATTATACTACCCTCTTGCGCCAATTCATCCCATTATCCATATTTCATTAACCACCGTTGTATTAATTGAAGCGAATGCTAGATGCCCAACTTAACCACCGTTGTGTCAAGCTTAAACACCGTCGTGCTAGATGAAACAAATGTTAGATGATTGAAATGCATGCTAGACGCCCAACTTAACCACCATTGTGTCGAGCTTAACCACCTCCGTGCTAGTTGAAACACATGCTAGACATGGAAACCCTTCATTGTTATCCTTATAATTAATCATTACTATCTGATCTATACATATTAATCCTCCTTAATTAGTTAAACATGGAAATCAATGGCTAGGGAAGTAATTCCTTAATCATATTAACTAAATGTGAAAAAATAAACAAGGGAACTTAATGCAAGGAAGTTATGAACATTAAATTGCATTCATTGATTTAAGTGTAAGAAGAAAAATAAACCAACATCTTTGATTGTTGGTCATCATATTAGAATTTTATTGAGACACCTGTTGACATAATTAATTTAGCATTGTAATTTTAAAATTAAATAATATATTTAAATACTATTATTATATAATTATATAAGAATTATCCTAGGAAATTGATTATTAAGCTCTTGTAAATCCTATACTATTATACAAAAATTATTTAATTCAACTCTTTTAAGTTTATAAAATAACTATTTAAGTCAACTATTTTTTTAAGTTTATACAATAACTATTTAAATCAACTCTTTTAAGTTTATAGTATGAAATATAAGATAATGAATATTAATTTAGCATTGTAATTTTAAAATTAAATAATATATTTAAATATTATTATTATATAATTATATAAAAATTATCTTAGGAAATTGATTATTAAGCTCTTGTAAATCCTATACTATTATACATGAATTATTTAAGTCACCTCTTTTAATTTTATAGTATGAAATATAAGATAATGAATATTAATTTAGCATTGTAATTTTAAAATTAAATAATATATTTAAATACTATTTTTATATAATTATATAAAAATTATCTTAGGAAATTGATTATTAAGCTCTTGTAAATCCTATACTATTATACATGAATTATTTAAGTCAACTCTTTTAATTTTATAGTATGAAATATAAGATAATGAATATTAATTTAGCATTGTAATTTTAAAATTAAATAATATATTTAAATATTATTATTATATAGTTACATAAGATTTATCCTATGAAATTGATTATTAAACCCTTGCAAATCCTATACTATTATACAAGAGTTATTTAAATCAACTCTTTTAAATTTATAATATGAAATATAATAATAATAAATAAAATAAATTCTAAAATCATAACGCTAAATTAGTGTAAAAAAACTAGAATTATTTAAGTCAACTCTTTTAAGTTAAGTTTATAGTATGAAATATAATAATAATAAATAAAATAAATTCTAAAATCACAACGCTAAATTAATACTAAATTAATGTAGAAACCTTTATTTAATCCCTGAATTGTCGTCCATTTTCAATTTCAATGAAAACTTTGCGAAGTTCCTCGTCTCCGTAAATTAGGGTTTTAAACGAGATCTAGTTAGCGGGCCACTATTAATTAAAATTTGGCCTCATGATTGCCATTCGGATATAACTCACACCTTCGAATCGGATTTTTACGGATAGGAATTTTATGGAATTTTAACGAAAAGAGCAACCTTCAGTTGATAAAAATGGGAAATCCCACGATTGCAGTGGTAGCAGCTGCGCTGTGCATAGCTTTAGCAGCAGGTTGGAGGGCTCTGTTGAGAACTTCTCCCATTGATCCAGCAAACATCGACCTTCCTCCTCCTCCTCAAAGAGCTGGTGTATTCGCCCACAACAAGAGGCTACAAAATGCACACAAACTTGGATCTGGATTCATGTCCGGCCCTGAAGATCTGGCTTTGGATTCTCAAGGTAGACTGTATACTGGTTCTGGCGATGGGTGGATCAAGCGAATCTCCTTTCTCGATAACCTTGACGTTCTTGTGGAGAACTGGACATACGTTGGAGGTCGTCCTCTGGGCCTCGCTTTTGGCATCCATGGAGAATTATTAGTCTGCGAGCCTTCTCAGATGATCATTCATCATCGTTTCCTTTTCTCAACTTTATATCGATTTTCATTATGTTTCATATTCATCATGTTTTGCAGGGTCTGCTGAATGTGACGGAAGGCCATGTGGAGATACTCACTTATTGTTATTCTCTTTCTCACTCTCTCTCTCTCCTAGTTGTTATTCTCTTTCTCACTCTCTCTCTATGCCCCTCTTTCTCTCTTTATCTTTCTACCTCCTTCTCTATCTATCTCCATCTCACTCTCGACCTATCTTCTACTCTTGTTGGATCTCTCCCTCCCTCTCCTTCTTTCCCTCTTCCATATATCTCTTCATATCTGATCCAGGTGGATATCGGTGGCCAACCACCTTCTCCAACTGGCCCAAAACATGTTTCTGGCAATTTTGGTAATTTACTATTTTTAGCAGTTTTTAACTTCCGGGGCCATTTTGAGGCCTTAAACGACGTTTTTTGGGAAAATGGAGAGCAACATGGTTTATAAATCGATGTTTCTCCGGCCAAAAGTTGTAGTTCTCGAATAGATCTTTCCAACGAGCTATCATACGCCTAAAACAGAGATTGTATGAAAAAGTTACAACCCCGGGAAGTTGATGCACCAACTTACCCAAACGGGGCCCACATGACTTTTGGCGCTTCATCTCCTAGGGTTAGGTTTTTGGATGTCTAGGACTTTTGGCATTCCTGTCTATTGTAAAAA
>SNQJ01S0030720.1:59013-89289 GCA_010110895.2 Picea sitchensis
AGCTTTGACAATTTCTCACTTAAAACTTTAGAAGAGCAAGTGTGTTATAATTCAATTATACTTTGGAGTGTAATGGATAGGACTAATATATCACAATTTTTGTTTATCAATTTATTTTAAAAGGGTTTTCAAGCCTTCAATGTAACAACCATATACTTCTAAACATCATTAAGATTCATAAACATTCTATTTCGTAAACTGAAATAATAACTTCTTAGCATAATAGTGATTCTCATAACAGCAACTTCAATAACTTAGATTTATCAATAAATACTAAATTCATGACAGAAAGAAATAAATATATAACTTAACAAAGTACCTGGTTCTGATGCTAATTTCTGTTGTCTCTGTGCCTTGTTGCTGCCTTCCTGCTACCTGCTCCTCAGATCCATCCTGCCACAAACAGGAAAATAACTGCCCAAAACTACTATCCTCCCTGCCAAATAGGAAAACTACCTAGCTCCAGGATATCTACGGATATCCTGGCCCTCCGTGCCCAAAACCTCCAGCAACTCGGTGCCTCCCCTGATCAAAAGCCACAGTGCCCAAAACTCTGTGCTCACAGCAAGTCCAAAAGTCCTCAGAAAATCTCTCTTTTGTCCAATGATCCTCCCGCCAACCTTCCCCTTTCCCTTATCCCTCCTTTGCCGACTCATGTAGTTACTCCTCCAACCACCCTCGTGCCTGTCCCTTCTTCCTCCTTAAATGTTTTATCTTCTCGGGATTCATAGGCTCCCTCTCTGCATACGCAACCATTTTTAAACATTTTTCATTGATCTTTTAAGATTTATTTCTCAGGTCATTAAATGTGATCTTGTAATTAAAGTATTATTTAGTCAACCACAATTATTTTCTTTACTTGATTTTACTTTATAATCTTTAAATATTTATTTAATTAGGGTCGTTACATTCAATTTACACATATGACATTGCTAATAGTTATTAACATCTAGATCGGTCCAATTCTACTAAAACTTTTCAAAAAGTGGAGTCACCATTTTCATTTCTATTTTGTTTTTAGACTATGCATAAGTAATATTTTATTAAAGTTTCATGTATTTTATAATTATTTTAGCTTTTAGCTTTGGTCTACATACAACTACTACTTTAAAATATTTTGAAGTGATAGATATAAGTAGCGTTGTTGCTAATTTCACTTATATTCGGATTTGATTACTTTATCATCTAGAAATGTATGTAATATTCTTAAATCCAAGAGTCCTAGAGTGTGATTTATGCAATTTTATATATAGTTTATACTCGATACTTTAGGTTAACATTTAGTACATAATTCCAACACTTTACTTTGGAAATTACATACTACATTATGTGATTTGTTTTGCATTAAACTACACAAAATTGTAGCAAAGCACAAAATATTCTTATATAAGTTCATTTCGATAGAGCGTGGAGAGTCTAGCATGTACATCTACTAGGTTCTCACTTGGAATCCTATAAAAAGAGCTCATCATAAGTTCTACAACACAAGGCCTCACTGACACTACCACCAAACATTTTTCAATAATTTTTCTCATTTTTGAATCAAAATCCTTTGCCAATGATGCATGCCCTATACCAAAACTCACCTTCTTATAAATCTAAGCAACATTACGAAACTCAATGTAAGGAATCTCCAGAGTAACCATCTCCAGTAAGAACATGCCAAACGAATAAACATCTACATGCTGATTATAATCCTGTTCATATAATTATGGAGACATGAATTTCAATGTACCAATGATAGTGTGCACAGCATGATTATTTGCCATGATAGAGGAAAAAACCAGATCCCCAAGCTTCAGAAAACCAATATTACCATTCACGAATATATTGTTGCAATTTAGATCTCTATGAATTATGCAAGGGTTATGATTATGAATATAATTCAATCCTTCAAATAGCTAACGTGTCCAATTCTTCATCGCCTTCATTGAGATATGTCAATGCTTCTGGCGACACTAGCTCACGGTCCCCAAGTGCAGACCTCAGTAATAAAATTCACATATCTTGTGCTTGGAGGGTCCCCTTTTATTACGGACATAAACTTAATATCTATTGCACACACTACATAAATCAATTAACCTTTTGAACATGGAGAAGAAGTTAGGTATGAGGGGAATGTTGAAATTATAGGGGTTTGTCTCTCATTGGTTCTTAAAGTGTCTCTAGTGATTTTTATTACATATAAACACATTATTATCACATAAATGTTAAGAAAACTGACAATTTTGTCAATAACATGGATAACTTTTAAAAATGACTTCGAGTAAGCAATGTTGAGTAAAATGCATAGTGTATTATACCTCGAATTTACCATACAAAAAAAAAATTATGATCGTAAACTCTTCAAATTTTGTTTACAAAGATTACTTGGTAGAAGGAAAGATCCCAACCAACTCTTTTTATAGAAAACTGAGGTATAAATCCTAAGCCCGACTTACTACAAATGTTATAGCTACATCATCTTAACTCACTTCTAATAGAAAAGATTAAAAGGGTAAACCTCCAAGGTTATAGAGATTTCATTTTGCCTTCGTTCTATTTACTTATATGTATCTGTAGGTCTATGCAGATAACATTCAAACTCAGATTTCAATGTTACAATTCACTCTTTAACATAAGGACTTATGTTATAGCTCATTCTTTAACATGAGATCTCTAATTTCGTGCGCATGTCCACTTAAGTAAATTACTCTTGGGACACAATATTTAAATTCCAACTATATAGCCAGGAGATTCGGGTTTAAAAGCAAGTAACTAGTATATCTACCAAAACCCGATCATTCAATGATTCTTAGAACCTACAAGGCGATCGTAGTGAATGTTCTAGTCCAAATATCAAGGAACTTTGATAAATGAGGGTTATGTTAACTCTTGTTACCCCGACTTAAGGTGTGCCAACGAAGATTTAACTTGGTCGGAATGATAATAAAGTTAACGCCACAGATTTGAACGGGGATTTGATTTTCGTTGATCCAAGGAGGGGTTCTAATCGTTACATTCTTTAAAGAAAAGAAAAGTCCACTATCAGGATTAGTTAAGACTCCGTACCCACCATTAATGGAAATCCCGTGAGCGTAAGTTACATGGTAACTCACCTGGCTTCTCAACCAATGTGTCACACTGGTTCTGCCCATATCACATGGCTAACCGTCCTTTGTACCCTTCACATTTAATCTGAGAAAAGAAAGTGCCGCTTAGGGTTTCATGTGTTACAGTTTTGCATTATTGAGTTCTGCGAAGGCTCTGCGTATCGTTTCTTAGCGGCGAAAACTGTTGTTATGGAGGTCGTTCCACCAATGCATCTGATGGCGTGGACCAAATCCTTGGTAAGTATTCCTTAACCATAATACCATAGATGAGTAAATTAGGTGGAGCAATTCATGAGAGTCAGTATAGTGCTGCTATAATTGTCCTGTAACTGCTGTTATGTTTTATTTATTTATTTTGAACCCTTATCCTATTATTGCTTCTTTGTAATACTTCCGTAGTCATCACATTCTTGGGGAAATGATTCCCTTTGAAGTTATCGATGTTTCCCCTGGCTTTTCTTAGAGGGAAGGTAATTGTTCTTCATTTGTCCATACTCTGAGGTATAGGTTTTCGTAGCTCTGATGATAACGGGGTTCCTTACGGACCCTCTAATAACCTACTCCGGGACTCGAGTCGACTATTGTAAGATTTGGGTGGAAATTCCTAAATAGTCTTAGCTTATTCTTTTGCTTGTCTTAAATTCTCTAAATCTAGAGTTTTGGTTGGTATCGAAATGAATTGATACTGCCGCCAATGTTGAGCAGTCCAATGATGCTATCCCGCAGTTCATTTCGATCCTTACTTATAACAATTATTGTATTTATCGTGGTCTAGTAAATTGGATTCAAAAGTTGGGGCATCTCGGTATTGTTTGTCCCCTTAACACCACTGTATGCCATTTGGTTCCGTATAGCTCTGTGTAGTTCCAGTTTAGTTAGAAAGTTTATATCATGTTTGCACACAGTATGTCTTATGTCATTTATGCATTATAAGGACTTGATACTGTGGATTAATACATTCCATTAAAATCATCAATTGTTGTGTAAATATTTCCTCATTGTTGGTTTTGTTTCGTTTCCAAGGATTTGTATGAGCACTAAAGATGGGCCCTGTTGATGCGAGGGTACCCATCAGGGGTTAAATCACCATCCACCCTCATCCTGGCGTATATCCAGACCGAGGGCGATGAAGCGAATAGGGGAAGAGAACGAGCCTGCCAAACGGAAGTTGAGTATCAGTCAAGCATACCTTGATTGTGAACAATCACCATTCTGTTGTCGTTCCTTTTACTTTTCTTTCATATTATGCTACTAATTATAGGGTATACTTTTGCAGGGCTTCAGTCTGCGCAAGTTTCGGATAACCGCCCTTGTTCTTGTCACAAAAGGTATTAGGGTTCCAAGCCCATCTCCTCTCAGTTTTAACTCTAGAGGTGCTAGGAAAATGGCTCATGGTTCCATCCAATTTTCCGTTTTCAATTAGTTTTGTTCCATTCTTGGTATTGTTAGGATGAAGGGTAACCCCTCTTGCATAAAGGTCAGTATTCGATTTGAGTTTGGTCAAACTATGTAATAATTTTCTTGACTTCCTGGCGTGACTGCTATATGTAAAAATTACTACACATGACTCTTTTGAAAAAAGGAAATGATTGTCGGGTGCCTTTATTCAAACCCTTTTCCCCACTCTAGTCTCCGACTAACTCTGTAATTTTTTTGTCGTGGCTATTGTCAAAAAATCCGTATTTCAGTTATGCATTATATAAAAAAAAAACACTTTATAATCCTGAGCTTTATACTCTGTGAATCGATTTTATTGCATAGACATTTCGGTTTACAATACTTAATGCCACAACATCTATCATAACATTTTTTCCCTAATTTCGAAGGGTTCTAATGAACATTGTGGTTCTGTAGCTTTCTTACTGTAATTTTTGGATGTGTATAATTTCTTCTATACTTTCGATCTTTGGTTATTGGCCAGAACAGATTGACAGACCCATTTACTAAAAGAATTGTTTCCATATGAAAAATATTGCTATCAGTCTGGTAGCATTTCTTGGACGAGTTATAAATTTTAATATCAAGGTTTGCGAATTTATCGGATATGTGTAAACCTAGTCTTGGGTTCTAGAATAGTTCTTTTTAGAATCTATCGGCCCTCGTGCCTCTAGCATTTAGTTATATATAACCATATATTCTTGACAAATTTTAAATTTGTTCAAAGTTAGATTCTAGAACTTAAAGTATGGTCAATTATATCTAATCGTTGTTC
Organism: Picea sitchensis; assembly: GCA_010110895.2. Lineage (NCBI taxonomy): Eukaryota > Viridiplantae > Streptophyta > Pinopsida > Pinales > Pinaceae > Picea > Picea sitchensis. Next base: position 64,318 of record SNQJ01S0030720.1, read on the forward strand.
GAATTGCCATAATAATTGCCGATATATATATAGCCTTTCCCTGTCATGAAATCTTACAATTTTCAGAATTATTCCAATGCGTGTATATCTATATGTTTAACTACTTGTATGCATAGTTATTTCCTACTACATTGTAACCATTTGCAACAGTAGTTTCAATCAGGTAGAGCATTACTCTCAAATACCCACCGGATTCCATATATGTGTGCAATACGGGTATGAGAGGTTTTGACATAGCTAGATTTATCTCCAAAGGGTGATTATTAATAGGAAATCAATGTACAACAGGTATCAAACTGGCAACAAGCTCTTAACATAATTGATGGAGTAAGATTCATAAAACTACAGTCACATTTCCCTTCAGAATTAAATAGCAAAACATTTCTCATATATCTAAGTCAGATAATAGTTTCGAGTAAATAAATCATCATGACCTGTAGTTGATTTCTTGTTGAAATAATTTGTTCGCTTACATAATATGACATCAGATATCTGTGTAAGTGAGTGTTTGTTGTAGTCATTCCATTTTCGTTTAATCAGTAACGCCTATGCAAAGTAACAACTACACACACACACACACACACACACACACACACACACATATATATGTAGTTCCACCTAGAGATTCAATTACAAAAGAGACAATTTCAGAATTTGGTTATCTATTATAAACTTCATATAGACAAAAATATTTTATCCACGAAAAATATTTCACTTTTAACACAAACAAATGCCTTACAACAGGCATATATAATCATTCAAGTAGAGGAGAAAAAAAACATATCTGAACTAGTTCGCGGGAAGACAAAGGGAACAACCATGTTCCTCCCAACCGTAGAACAGGGCAACCAATTCACTTATCCTGCTCACCCCCTAGCCTAACCATGAATCTATGAGGGTTAACTTGGAACTCCTCCTCAGTAACGTCGTTTAACTTCAGAAAACTTCTTCTTTCCTCACACTCAACAGTGAGTGTTCATAACAACAAGAGGTAATCCTTTTTCCCCAGCATACTTGGCAGCGTCCTGCCTCCTCTCATATGCTATATATGCAAAGTCATTTTTTTGCCTAGGTATTTTCCCTCCCTTGGGAATTTTCACATCTTTCCAAATACCTGATTTTCAGGGGCTTCCAATGGCCAAATCGTTGATTTTCCACTTGTAAAAATCAGCCCAGAGGTAGTTCCAACATGTTCCAATTCGATCTAGTATCTCGAAGGGCCCACAAAACATGGGTGCTAGCTTGGCACAGTTTTCGAGTTTTAGTGAACTTTTCTGGGCTTTGACTTTTAAGTAAACATGATCCCCTACTTGAAACTCCAAGTGTCTAGTTTTCTGGTCCACATAACTCTTTTGCCTGTCCTGTGCCTCTTTTAAGCTTCATTGTACCTTTCTCACTGTATTCTCCATTTCTTGGATCATATCTAGTCCAACCATAAGTCTGTCATCTGTATTGTCCCAGCTAATTGGAGTCGTACACTTCCTGTCATATAGTACTTCGAAGGGGTTTAGCTTAGCCTAAGTTTGGTACCCATTGTTATATGCAAATTATACCAGGTGTAGATAGTCTTCCCATTTTCTCGATTTTGTTCTTATGTACATGCAGAGCATATCTTCTACGATTTGGTTTGTCCTTTGGGTTTTTCCATCTGTTTGTGGATGATAGCTTGTACTGAAATTCAGTTTGGTATTTAGCCCTGCAAACAATTCCTTCCAAAAAGAGGACGTGGATTTTATGTCTCTATCTAAAATTACTATTTTAGGAATACCATGCAGTCTAAAAATTTCTTTCATAAATATTTCAGCAATGTTTATAGCTTTAAAAGTAGACTTTACTGGAATAAAGTGCGTAGACTTTTGAGTTTATCGATTACAACCATGATAGAGTCATTCTATTTTTGAGTTTTGGGAAAACCTGTAATAAAGTCCAGCGATATGCTCTCCCATTTCCATTTTGGTACTGGTAATGGTTGTAATAGGCTGGCTAGATGCTAGTGTTCGGCCTTTACCTGCTAATAGTCTTAGTACCTAGCCAAGTATTCTGCTATTTCACCCTTCATATTAGGCCAATAGAAAAATTTCTCGAGTGTTGTTATCGTTTTCTGGTATCCTGGATGACAAGAATACGGTTTCTTATGCACTTCGTCAAGAACTGTTATCTTTAACTCTGCTGAATCAGGTATCTAAAGTCTATTTTTAAAATGTAGTAACCCATCTTTATCGATACTTAGGTCTCGTTCATGTGATTTTGTTGTAGTGTCATGTAATTCTGCCACTAACTTAGTGTAATTTTCGTCATTAATACCTGTCATCCTTATTCTCTGTTTCAGATCGCTTTCTTCCCTACTGATGTTTATCTCAAATATCCCATGGACTCTTCTTCTTGAATCATCTGCTACCTTATTTTCCTTACCTTTGATATGTCTTACCTCAAAGTCAAATTCGCTCAAAAAGGCTAGCCACCTTGCTTGCCTTGCATTAAGATCTGGTTGGTTGAACAGGTATTTCACCCTGCTGTTATCTGTCAATAGTAGAAATTTTCTGCCCATTATGTAGTGTCACCACATTTTTAAGGCGAGTATTACTGCTACCAATTCTAAATCGTGAGTGACATAGTTTCACTCATGTTCCTTTAACTTCTGGGACTCATAGCAAATAGCGTGTCTTTCTTGAGTTAGGACACCACCTAGTCCTTCTTTACTCGTGTCAACACAGACTGTGAAGTCTTTATCTGGGTCTGCTACCTTTAGAATGGGTGCGGTCATTAATAATTCCTTCAACTTATTAAAACTATCTTGGCACTTTTGTGACCAGTTAAACTTGGTCCCTTTCTTTTGTAACAATGTGATGGGGTAGGCTATTTTGGAAAACCCCTCTATAAATCTGCGATAATATCTGGTGATTCCCATGAATAACCGGATGTTCGCTACATCCTTCGGTACCAGCCATTCCATAATGGCTCTTACTTTCTCAGGGTCGACTGCAATTCCTTCTGTAGAAATGACATGTCCTAGGTATTGTATCTTCTTCTGATAAAAATCGCAATTATCGAATTTAGCATACAGTTGGTGTTTCATCAAAGTTTGCAGGACGATTATTAAGTGTTCTTCATGTTCTTCTTCTGTTTTTGAATATACCAGTATATCGTTAATAAACACCAACACGAATTTGTCCAAGTATTGAATAAAAATACTATTCATTCAGCACATGAATGTGGGTGGCACATTAGTGAGTCCGAAAGGTATGACCACAAATTCATAATGTCCATATCTTATTCGAAACGTTGTCTTTCTTATGTCCTCATCTTTTATCCTAACTTGATGATATCCAGATCGTAAATCCAACCTCGAAAATATCTTTGCCCCACCTACTTGATCGAACATATCGCTTATCCTAGGTAAAGGGTACTTGTTTTTAATAGTCACTTTGTTTAATTGTCTATAATCGATACATAGTCTTAGAGTACTGTCTTTCTTCTTCACAAAGAGGACGAGTGCTCCCCAAGGTGAAACACTCGGTCTGATATACTCTTTTTCCAATAACTCCTACAGTTGGATTTTTAATTCCGTCAATTCTGGTATACTCATTCGGTAAGGTGCTTTCGAGATAGGGGTTGAACCAGGTAGTAGGTATATGGAGAAGTCAATTTCTCTTCTAGGGGGTAATTCAGGTATTTCATCAATGAATACATCTCTGAAATCGTGTAAAACAACAAAGTATTCCAGGTTAGGTTTGTCTTTCTTTTCTAACATGTTTGTTACTTGGATGGCATAAACTTGACATCCCTTTCTCATCCATTTCTTGAATTACATCGCAGAAACTTGTCTAATTGATACAGGTTTTGGTACACCTTGGGATGTTCTAGTAGTCTCATAATCGTCTTTATAGTTAAGTGTCTTTGTATAACAATCGAGTACTACCTTGTGCTTTTCCAACCAATCCATTTCGATAATCATATCATAAGATCCTAGGGGTACGATATTTAGATTTGTCCTTATGTTTTGACCATCTAAGTTGAACTCAAAATCAGAAAGAAATTCAACTACTTTCCTTTTAGTTTCGGTAGCTAGTTGTACCAGCCATGATTTTCCATGCTTTAGTTTCTTAAGTTTATTTGAATCTACTATACCAGGAGTAATATAACTTAACATAGCTCCAGGGTCAATTAAAACAGAAATTCAAGTGTCATTGATTTTACCTTCGATTTCTACCATAGAGGACTGGTGGTCAGCTTGCTGACCATGTATGGCTGCATTTATTTGATGCAGGATTCTACCCACATCACCCACCATCACAACTTCCTGTAAGTTATGAACACCAGTTCAGTTTGCTGAAATTAAACATTGACAGTTCCTCCTTAGGTGAGGTCCTCCACATTCCCAGCACGTTAACAGTTCGCGGGGGCTGTCCCCAAACTTCTTTGTTCCCATATTTACTGGTTTACCGTTGCCTTGTGTATTCAGACAGTTGGAGTGAAAATATATTATCGAAAAGCTTTTTGCTGCATTCCGGTACAGAGCTGGCTGGTATCCCTTCTTCCGTTGGTTCATTCGATCTTGTTTTTTATCCTTCCAGGCTTTGGGAAACTCTGTTCGTTGTTTATACTGGTCGTAGCACATTCATGCTTTCCTAAATACTTCACTCAAGGATTTGGGGTTGTCAAACTCAATTCTGTCCCTGTAGGACTGTGGTAAACAACTTAAGAATCGTTGGATTTTCACCTTATCCTCCTGGATGTAAGGTACGAACCTTAGTAATTCCAGGAATTTATTTATAAGGTCTTCCATTGTCATCTGTCCAAGTCTTAACTTGTAAAATTCTTTCATTTTCCTTTCATAGTAGATTTTAGATAGGTACTGTTTTTTGAAATATTTCTTGAAGTCGGACCATTCCATCTGTTTTTATTTTAAGCCCTTTGCCAATTTCATATCTTGCCACCAGATGTTGGCCTTTCCTTTCAGGTTGTAAATGGCCATTCTGACTTTCATATTGCTGGAATAGTTTTATATTTGGAAATATTTTTTGATATCTAATAACCATGCCTAAGATTCCTCACCTGTTCTGTATTCCCTGTCAAATGTAGCAGGTTTAATCTTCTTGAATTCCCCTTCAAGATGATCTACTTGTTTCCTTTTTCTGTCTGGTTTTTCTTTATCTTCAGCTGAAGGGGTACCCTCAGATGAGTTGCCCTCTTTTTCTGCTTCAGGATTGGAGTTCTTGGAGGCCCTCTTACTGACCTCTTCTTCATGATTATCATCCTTTGGGATTTTCTTGGTTACTATGTTGTGCAACAGGACTTCATTTATCTCCTGTTGTTCCTACTGTGCTTTCTTCAGTTTCTCATTGTCTGCTTTAAAAACCTGTTGTTCAACAATAAGATTCCTCATTGTTTCCAGTACTTCCGTAGGTAAGCTTCCGTCACTATTTTGTCTTGGATCTCCTAGAGGTCCTTGCTCTGGATCTCCTGGAGGTCCTTGCTCTGGATCCCCTTCCATTCTGATTTTTGCATCATCCTGAGCTGCCATAATTCACACAAAACAGAAAGGGTTTTCTGTTTGTAACAAAAAGGTTTATTAGTTTTTCTTAAATCGAATATATTTAAAGAAATTACAGTGGCCCTGTTCAGGTGCAGTGTTGTAGCCTTTTCTCTGATACCATATGTAATATACCTCGAATTTACCATACAAAAAATAACTTTTCTGAGCGTAAACTCTTCAAATTTTGTTTACAAATATTACTTGGTAGAAGGAAATATCCTAACCAACTCTTGTTATAAAAAACTGAGGTATAAATCCTAAGCCCGACTTACTACAAATGTTATAGCTACATCATTTTAAATCACTTCTAATAGAAAAGATTAAAAGGGTAAACCTCCAAGGTTATAGCAATTTCCTTTTGCCTTCGTTCTATTTACTTATATGTATCTGTAGGTCTATGAAGATAATATTCGAACTTAGATTTCAATGTTACAATTCACTCTTTAACAAAAGGACTTATGTTATAGCTCATTCTTTAACATGAGATCTCTAATTTCGTTCGCATGTCCACTTAAGTAAATTACTCTTGGGACACAATATTTAAATTCCAACTATATAGCTAGGAGATTCAGGTTTAAAAGCAAGTTAATAGTATATCTACCAAAACCTGATCATTCGATGATTCTTAGAACCTGCAAGGCGATCGTAGTGAATGTTCTAGTCCAAATATCAAGGAACTTTGATAAACGAGGGTTATGTTAACTCTCCTTACCCCGACTTAAGGTGTGCCAACAAAGATTTAACTTGGTCGGACTGCTAATTAAAGCTAACGCCACAGATTTGAACTGGGATTTGATTTTCGTTGAGCCAAGGAGGGGGTCTAATCGTTACATTCTTTAAGGAAAAGAAAGTCTACTGTCAGGATTAGTTAAGACTCCATACCCACCATTAATGGAAATCATGTGAGCGTAAGTTACATGGTAACTCACCTGGCTTCTCAACCAACGTGTCACACCGGTTCTGCTCATATCACATGGCTAACCATCCTTTGTACCCTTCACATTTAATCTGAGAAAAGAAAGTGCCGCTTAGGGTTTCATGGGTTATAATTTTGTATTAATGAGTTCTGCAAAGGCTCTGCGTATTGTTTCTTAGCGGCGAAAACTGTTGTTATGGAGGTCGTTCCATCGATGCATCTGATGGCGTGGACCAAATCCTTGGTAAGTATTCCTTAACCATAATACCATAGATGAGTAACTTAGGTGGAGCAATTCAGGAGAGTCGGTATAGTGCTGCTATAATCGTCCTATAACTGTTTTATGTTTTCTTTCTTTTTGTTGAACCCTTATCCTATTATTGCTTCTCTGTAATACTTCCGTAGTCATCACATTCTTGGGGAAATGATTCCTTTTGAAGTTATCGATGTTTCCCCTGGATTTTCTTAGAGGGAAGGTAATTGTTCTTCATTTGTCCATACTCCAGGTTATAGGTTTTCGTAGCTCTGCTGATAATGGGGTTCCTTACGGACCCTCTAGTAACCTGCTCCGGGACTCGAGTCGACTATTGTAAGATTTGGTTGGAAAGTCCTAAATAGTATTAGCTTATTCTTTTGCTTGCCTTAAATTCTCTAAATATGGAGTTTTGGTTGGTATCGAAATGAATTGATACTGCCACCAATGTTGAGCAGTCCAATGATGCTATCATGCGGTTCATTCCGATCCTTACTTATAACAGTTATTGTATTTATCATGGTCTAGTAATTTGTATTCAAAAGCGGGGCATCTTGGTATCATTTGTCCCCTTAACACCATTGTATTCCATTTGGTTCTGGATGGCTCTGTGTAGTTCCAATTTAGTTAGAAATTTTATACCATGTTTGCACACAGTATGTCTTATATCATTTATGCATTATAAGGACTTGATATTGTGGATTAATACATTCCATTAAATCATCAATTGTTGTGTAAATATTTCCTCATTGTTGGTTTTGTTTCGTTTCCAAGGATTTGTATGAGCACTAACAATGGGCCCTATTGATGGGGGGGTACCCATCAGGGGTTAAAGCACCATCCACTCTCGGCCTGGCGTATATCTAGACAGAGGGCGGTGAGGCGAACAAAGGAAGAGAACGATCCTACCAAACAGAAGTTGAGTATCACTCAAGTATACCCTGATTGTGAACAATCACCATTTTGTTGTTGTTCCTTTTACTTTTCTTTCATATTATGCTACTAATTATAGGCTATATGTTTGTAGGGCTTCAGTCTGTGAAAGTTTCTAATAACCACCCTTGTTCTTGGCACAAAAGGTATTCGGGTTCCAAGCCCATCTCCTCTCAGTTTTAACTCTACAGGTGCTAGGAAAATGACTCATGGCTCCATCCAATTTTACGTTTTCAATTAGTTATGTTCTACCCTCAGTATTGTTAGGATGAAGGGTAACCCCTCTTACATAAAGGTCCGTGTTCGATTTGAGTTTGGTCAAACTATGTAATAATTTTATTGACTTCCTGGCGTGACTGCTATATGTAAAAATTACTACACAGGACTCTTTTGAAAAAAGGAAACGATTGTCGGGTGCGTTTATTCAAACCTTTTCCCCACTCTAGTCTCCGACTAACTCTGTAATTTTGTTGTCATGGCTATTGTAAAAAAATATGTATTTCAGTTATGCATTGTATAAAAGAAAACACTTTATAATCCTGAGCTTTATACTCTGTGAATTGATTTTATTGCATAGACATTTCGGTTTACAATACTTAATGCTGCAGCGTCTATCATAACGTTTTTGCCCTAATTTTGAAGGGTTCTGATGAACATTGTGGTTCTGTAGGTTTCTTACTATAATTTTTGGATATGTATAATTTCTTCTATACTTTCTATCTTTGGTTATTGGCCAAAACAGATTGACAGTCCCGTTTACTAAAAGAATTGTTTCCGTATGAAAAACAATGCTATCAGTGTGGTACCATTTCTTGGACGAGTTATAAATTTTAATATCAAGGTTTGCGAAATTATCGGATATGTGTAAACCCAGTCTCAGGTTCTAGAATAGTTCTTTTTAGAATCTATCGGCCCTCATGTCCCACTTCCAAATTTAGAATAGCCCTTTTAGAATCTATCGCCCCTCAATGCCTAGTATTTATTTATATATAACCATAGATTCTTGACAAATTTTAATATATATATATATATATATATATATATATATATATATATATATATATATATATATATACCTTTCCAATGTCACAAATCTTACAATTTCCTTTCTACAATTTTCAGAATTATTCCAATGCGTGTATATCTATATGTTTAAGTACTTGTATGCATAGTTATTTCCTACTATGCCATAACCATTTGCAAACAATAGTTTCAATCAGGTAGAGAATTACTCTCAAATACCCACCGGATTCCATATATGTGTGCAATACAGGTATGAGAGGTTTCGACATAGCCAACTTTATCTCCAAAGGGTGATTACTAATAGGAAATCAATGTACAACAGGTATCAAACTGGCAACAGGCTCTTAACATAATTGATGGAGTAAGATTTATAAAACTACAGTCACATTTCCCTTCATAATTCAATAGAAAAGCATTTCTCATATATCTAAGTCAGATAATAGTTTCGAGTAAATAAATCGTCATGACCTGTAGTTGATTTCCTGTTGAAATAATTTGTTTGCTTACATAATATGACATCAGATATCTGCATAAGTGAGTGTTTGTTGTATAATCAGTAACACCTATGCAAAGTACCAACTACATATATATATATATATATATAGATAGATAGATAGATAGATAGATAGATAGATAGATAGATAGATAGTTCCGCCTAGAGATTCAATTACATAAGAGACAATTCCAGAATTTGGTTATCTGTTATAAACTTCATATAGACGAACAAATTTTATCCAGGGAAAATATTTCACTTTTAACACAAACAGATGCATTACAACAGGCATATATAATCATTCAAGCAGAGGAAAAAAAAACATATTTGAACCAGTTCGCAAGAAGACAAAGGGAACAACCACGTTCCTCCCAACCGTAGAATAGAGACACCAATTCACTTGTCCTGTTCACCCCCTAGCCTGACCATGAATCCATGAGGGTTAACTTGGAACTCCTCCTCAACAACGTCGTTTAACTTTAGAAAAATTCTTCTTGCCTCACACTTAGCAGTGAGTGTTCATAACAACAAGAGGTAATCCTTTTTCCCCAGCATACTTGGCAGTGTCCCGCCTCCTCTCATATGCTATATATGCAAAGTCATTTTTTTTCCTAGGTCTTTTCCCTCCCTTGGGAATTTTCGCAGCTTTCCAAATCCCTAATTTTCAGGGGCTGCGAATGGCCAAATCCTTGATTTTCCACTTTTAAAAATCAGCCCAGAGGTAGTTCCAACATGTTCCCTTCTCATGGAGTCATGGTCAGCTAAATTTAACATGGTTGTTCCATTTGTCCTCGTGCAATAAATAAAACAATATTTTGTTTACATACAAGTGTCATAGTCAAATAGTTAGTTGGGTCAGATTAGGTCTCTTCCCAAAAGTCATAATAATTAATTACAATTTATCAAATTCGAAATTCAGAATTGCCATAAATGGCAAAAAATTTCGAAATTCGAATTTACTAAAAAAATAATAGTGTTTCTAGCAAATTTTGACTTTCGAAAATACTTTTTTTTTGGGGGGGGGATGTCACATCCTTTCCCCCTTCAATAAAACACTGTCCTCAGTGTTTGTTCATTTCTTGGAACAGGATTGGATGAGATTTCCGCAAATCTCTTTCCAATTCCCAAGTGGCCTCCTCAAGACTAAAGTGCTTCCATTGCACCTTTACCTAAGCGACGACTCTGTTCCAGAGTGCTATTTCTCTCCGGTCTAGAATACGTAGGGGTTTCGCTTGGAACTCGCCTTCTAGTTCCACCTGCACCAAGTTCTAATCAATCATATGAGTAGGGTCATGGACATATTTTTTTAATAAAGAAACATGAAATACATTATGAATTTTTAGATTAGCTGGAAGTGTAAGTTGGTATGCCACGGGTCTAATTTGAGCTAGTATCTCGAAGGGCCCACAAAACTTGGGTGCCAGCTTGGCACAGTTTTAGAGTTATAGTGAAATTTTTTGGGCTTTGACTTTTAAGTAAACATGATCCCCTACTTGAAACTCCAAGTGTCTTCTTTTCTGGTCCACATAACTCTTCTGCCTATCCTGTGCCTATTTTAATTATCATTGTACCTTTCTTACCGTATTCTCCATTTCTTGGAGCATCTCTAGTCCAACCATAAGTCTGTCAGCCGGATTGTCCTAGCTAATTGGAGTCGTACACTTCATGTCGTACAGTACTTCGAAGGGGTTTAGCTTAGCCTAAGTTTGGTACCCATTGTTATATGCAAATTCTACCAGGTGTAGATAGTCTTCCCATTTGCTCGGTTTTTTTCTTATGTACATGCAGAGCATATCTTATATGATTTGGTTTGTCCTTTCGATTTGTCCATCCATTTGTGTATGATAGCTCGTACTGAAATTCAGTTTGGTATTTAGCCCTGCAAACAATTCCTTCCAAAAAGTGGACGTGAAATTTATGTCTCTATCTGAAATTACTATTTTAGGAATACCATGTAGTCTAAAAATTTCTTTCATAAATATTTCAACAATGTTTATAGCTTTAAAAGTAAACTTTACTGGAATAAAGTGTGCAAACTTACTGAGTTTATCGATTACAACCATGATAGCGTCATTCTTTTTCTGAGTTTTGGGAAAACTTGTAATAAAGTCCAGCGATATCGTCTCCCATTTCCATTCTGGTACTGGTAATGGCTGTAATAGGCCGTTTGGATGTTGGTGTTTAGCCTTTACCTGCTGACAGTCTTGGCACCTAGCCAAGTATTCTGTTGTTTCTCCCTTCATATTAGGCCAATAGAAAAATTTCCTGAGTGTTGTTATCATTTCCTGGTATCCTGGATTACAAGAATATGGTTTCTTATGCACTTCATCAAGAACTGTTATCTTTAACTTTGATAAATCAGGTATGTAAAGTCTGTTTTTAAAACGTAGTAACCCATCTTTATCGATACTCAGGTCTTGTTCGTGTGAGTTTGTTGTAGTGTCATGTAATTCTGCCACTAACTTAGTGTAATTTTTGTCATTAATACCTTTCGTCCTTATTCTCTGTTCCAGATCGCTTTCTGCCCTCTCGACGTTTATCTCAAATATCCCGTGGTCTCTTCTACTTAAATAATCTACTACCTTATTTTCCTTACCTTTGATATGTCTTACCTCAAAGTCGAATTCGCTCAAAAAGGTTAGCCACCTTGCTTGCCTTGCGTTAAGATATGGTTGGTTGAACATGTATTTCACCCCACTATTATCTATCAATAGTAGAAACTTTTTGCCCATTATGTAGTGTCACCGCATTTTTAAGGCATGTATTACTACTGCCAATTCTAAATCGTGAGTGACGTAGTTTCACTCATGTTCCTTTAAATTCTGGGACTCATAGAAAATAACGTGTCCTTCTTGAGTTAGGACACCACCTAGTCCTTCTTTACTCGCGTCAACACAGACTGTGAAGTCTTTATCTAGGTATGCTACCTTTAGAATGGGTGTGGTCGTTAATAATTCCTTCAACTTATTAAAACTATCTTGGCACTTTTGTGACCAGTTAAACTTGGTCCCTTTCTTTTGTAACGATGTGATGGGGTAGGCTATTTTGGAAAACCCCTCTATAAATCTACGATAATATCTGGTGATTCCCATGAATGACCGTATGTCCGCTACATCCTTTGGTACCAACCATTCCATAATGGCTCTTACTTTCTCAGGGTCGACTACAATGCCTTCTATAGAAATGACATGTCCTAGGTATTGTATCTTCTTCTAATAAAAATCGCACTTATCAAATTTAGCATACAGTTGGTGTTTCCTCAAAGTTTGCACGATGATTCTTAAGTGTTCTTTGTGTTCTTCTTATGTTTTTGAATATACTAGTATATCGTTAATAAACACCGGCATGAATTTGTCCAAGTATTGACTAAAAATACTATTCATTAAGCACATGAATGTGGTTGGCGTGTTAGTGAGTCCGAAAGGTATGACCACAAATTCGTAATGTCCATATCTTGTTCGAAAATTTGTCTTGCTTATGTCCACATCTTTTATCCTAACTTGATGATATCCAGATCGTAAATCCAACTTTGAAAATATCTTTTCCCCACCTACTTGATCGAATAGATAATTTATCCTAGGTAAAGGGTACTTGTTTTTAATAGTCACTTTGTTCAATTGTCTATAATCGAAACATAGTCTTAGAGTACCGTCTTTCTTCTTCACAAAGAGGATGAGTGCTCCCCAAGGTGAAACACTCGGTCTGATATACTCTTTGTCCAATAACTCCTGCAGTTGGATTTTCAATTCCGTCAATTCTGGTATACTCATTCGGTAAGGTGCTTTCGAGATAGGGGTTGAACCAGGTAGTAGGTCTATGGAGAAGTCTATTTCTCTTCCAAGGGGTAATTCAGGTATTTCATCAATGAATATGTCTCTGAAATCGCGTAAAACAACAAAGTCTTCCAAGTTAGGTTTGTCTTTCTTTTCTAACAGGTTTGTTACTTGGATGGCATAAACTTGACATCCCTTTCTCAAGCATTTCTTGAATTGCATCGCGGAAACTTGTCTAATTGATACAGGTTTTGGTACACCTTGGGTTGTTCTAATAGTGTCATAATCGTCTTTATAGTTAAGTGTATTTGTATAACAATCGAGTACTGCCTTGTGTTTTTCCAACCAATCCATTCTGGTAATCATATCATAAGATCCTAGGGGTAGGATGTTCAGATTTGTCCTTATGTTCTGACCATCTAAGCTGAACTCAAAATCAGAAAGAAATTCAACTACTTTCCTTTTAGTTCCGGTAGCTAGTTGTACTAGCCATGATTTTGCATGCTTTAGCTTCTTAAGTTTATTTGACTCTACTATACCAGGAGTAATATAACTTAACATAGATCCAGGGTCAATTAAAACAAAAATTCGAGTGTGATTGATTTTACCTTCGATTTCTACCACATAAGACTGGTGGTCAACTTGTCGACCATCTATGGCTGCATTTATTCGATGCAGGCTTCTGCCCACCTCACCCACCGTTGTGACTTCCTGCAAATTATGAACAACAGTTCGGTTTGCTGAAATTAAACGTGGACAGTTTCTCCTCAGGTGAGGTCCTCCACATTCCCATCACTTTAACGGTTCGTGGGGGCTGTCCCCAAACTTCTTTGTTCCCAAGTTTACCAGTTTACCGTTGCCTTGCGTATTTGGATGGTTGGAGTGAAAATATTTTCTCGGAAAGCTTTTTGTTGCATTCCACTATGGAGCTGGTTGGTATCCTTTGTTCCGTTGGTTCATTTGATCTTGTTTCTTATCCTTCCAGGCTTTGGGAGACTCTGTTCGTTGCTTATACTGGTCGTAGCACATTCGTGCTTTCCTGAATACTTCACTCAAGGATTTGGGGTTGTCAAACTCAATTTTGTCCCTGTAGGATTGTGGTAAACAACTTAAGAATCGTTGGATTTTCACCTTATCCTCCCGGATGTAAGGTATGGACCTTAGTAATTCCAAGAATTTATTGATAAGGTCTTCCATTGTCATCTGTCCAAGTCTTAACTAGTAAAATTCTTTTATTTTCCTTTCATAGTAGATTTCAGATAGGTACTGTTTTTTGAAATATTTCTTGTAGTCAGACCATCCTGTCTGTTTTTCTTTTAAGCCCTTTGCCAATTTCAGATCTTACCACCAGATGTTGGCCTTTCCTTTCAGGTTGTAAATGGCCATTCTGACTTTCATATTGATGGAATAGTTGTATATTTGAAATATGTTTTGATATCTAATAACCATGCCTCAACTTCCTCACCTGTTCTGGATTCCCCGTCAAATGTAACAGGTTTAATCTTCTTGAATTCCCCTTCAAGATGATCTACTTGTTTCCTTTTTCTGTCTGTTTTTTCTTTATCTTCAGCTGAAGGGGTACCCTTAGATGAGATTTCCTCTTTTTCTTCTTCAGGACCAGAGTTCTTGGAGGCCCTCTTACTGACCTCTTCTTCATGATTATCGTCCTTTGGGATTTTCTTGGATACTATGCTACGCAATAGGATTTCATTTATCTCTTGTTGTTCCTATTGTGCTTTCTTCACTTTCTCATTGTCTTCTTTAAAAACCTACAGTTCACCAATAAGATTCCTCATTGTTTCCAGTACTTCCCTAGGTGAGCTTCTGTCACTATTCTGTCTTGGATCTCCCAGAGGTCCTTGCTCTGGATCCCCTTCCATTCTGATTTCTGCATCATCCTGAGCTGCCATAATTCACACAAAACAAAAAGGGTTTTCTGTTTGTAACAAAAAGGTTTATTAGTTTTACTTAAATCAACTATAGATAAAGCAATTACAGTGGCCCTTTTCAGGTCCAGTGTTGTAACCTTTGCTCTGATACCATATGTAATATACCTCGAATTTACCATGCAAAAAAAAACTTTTCTAATCGTAAACTCTTCAAATTTTTTTTCCAAAGATTACTTGGTAGAAGGAAATATCCTAACCAACTCTTGTTATAAAAAACTGAGGTATAAATCCTAAGCCCGACTTACTACAAATTTTATAGCTACATCATCTTAACTCACTTCTAAAAGAAAATATTAAAAGGGTAAACCTCCAAGGTTCTAGCAATTTCCTTTTGCCTTCGTTCTATTTACTTATATGTATCTGTAGGTCTATGCAGATAATATTTGAACTCAGATTTGAATGTTACAATTCACTCTTTAACATAAGGACTTATGTTATAGCTCATTCTTTAACACGAGATCTCTAATTTCGTGTGCATGTCCACTTAAGTAAATTACTCTTGGGACACAATATTTAAATTCCAACTATATAGCCAGGAGATTTGGGTTTAAAAGTAAGTAACTAATATATCTACCAAAACCCGATCATTCAATGATTCTTAGAACCTGCAAGGTGATCGTAGTGAATGTTCTAGTCCAAGTATCAAGGAACTTTGATAAACGAGGGTTATGTTAATTGTCATTACCACGACTTAAGGTGTGCCAACGAAGCTTTAACTTGGTCGGACTAATAATTAAAGCTAACGTCGTGGATTTGAACTGGGATTTGATTTTCGTTGAGCCAAGGAGGGGGTCTAATCATTACATTCTTTAAAGAAAAGAAAAGTCCACTGTGATGATTAGTTAAGACTCCATACCCACCATTAATGGCAATCCTGTGAGCGTAATTTACATGGTAACTCACCTGGCTTCTCAACCAATGTGTCACACCGGTTCTGCCCATATCACATGGCTAACTTTCCTTTGTACCCTTCACATTTAATCTGAGAAAATAAAGTGTCACTTAGGGTTTCATGGGTTACCATTTTTCATTATTGAGTTCTATGAAGTCTCTACGTATTGTTTCTTAGCGACGAAAATTGTTGTTATGGAGGTCGTTCCACCGATGCATCCGATGGCGTGGACCAAATCCCTGGTAAGTATTCCTTAACCATAATACCATAGATGAGTAACTTAGGTGGAGAAATTCAAGAGAGTCAGTATCGTGCTGCTATAATCATCCTGTAACTGCTGTTATGTTTTCTTTCTTTTTGTTGAACCCTTATCCTATTATTGCTTCTCTGTAATACTTCCGTAGTCATCACATTCTTGGGGAAATGATTCCCTTTGAAGTTATCGATGTTTCCCCTGGATTTTCTTAGAGGGAAGGTATTTGTTCTTCATTTTTCCATACTTCGAGGTATAGGTTTTTGTAGCTCTGTTGATAACGGGGTTCCTTACGGACCCTCTAATAACCTGCTCTGGGACTCGAGTTGATTATTGTAAGATTTGGGTGGAAAGTCCTAAATAGTCTTAGCTTATTCTTTTGCTTGTCTTAAATTCTCTAAATATGAAGTTTTGGTTGGTATCGAAATGAATTGATACTGTTGCCAATGTTGAGAAGTCTAATGATGCTATCCTGCGGTTCATTCCGATCCTTACTTATAACAGTTATTGTATTTATCGTGGTCTAGTAAATTGGATTCAAAAGTTGAGTCATCTCGGTATCGTTTGTCGCCTTAACACCACTATATTCCATTTGGATCTAGACGGCTCTGTGTAGTTCCAGTTTAGTTAGAAATTTTATACCATGTTTGCACACAGTATGTATTATATCATTTATGCATTATAAGGAATTGATACTGTGGATTAATACATTCCATTAAAATCATCAATTGTTGTGTAAATATTTCCTCATTGTTGGTTTTGTTTCGTTTCCAAGGATTTGTATGAGCACTAACGATGGGCCCTGTTGATGCGAGGGTACCCATCAAGGGTTAAAGCACCATCCACCCTCGACCTGGCGTATATCCAAACAGAGGGCGACGAGGTGAATAGAGGAAGAGAACGAGCCTGCCAAACGAAAGTTGAGTATCACTCAAGCATACCCTGATTGTGAACAATCACCATTATGTTGTCGTTCATTTTAGTTTTCTTTCATATTATGCTACTAATTATAGGCTATACTTTTGTAGGGCTCCAGTCTGCGCAAGTTTCGTATAACCGCCCCTGTTCTTGGCACAAAAGGTATTTGGGTTCCAAGCCCATCTCCTTTCAGTTTTAACTCTACAGGTGCTAGGAAAATGGCATGTGGTTCCATCCAATTTTCCGTTTTCAATTAGTTTTGTTCTTCCCTCAGTATTGTTAGGATGAAGGGTAACCCTTCTTGCATAAAGGTCCGTGTTCAATTTGAGTTTGGTCAAACTATGTAATAATTTTCTTAACTTCCTGGCGCGACTGCTATATGTAAAAATTACTACACAGGACTCTTTTGAAAAAAGGAAACGATTGTCGGGTGCCTTTATTCAAACCTTTTTCCCCACTCTAGTCTCCGACTAACTCTGTAATTTTGTTGTCGTGGCTATTGTCAAAAAATCCATATTTCAGTTATGCATTGTATAAAATAAAACACTTTATAATCCTGAGCTTTATACTCTGTGAATAGATTTTATTGCATAGACATTTTGGTTTACAATAATTAATTCCACATCATCTATCATAACGTTTTTTCCCTAATTTCGAAGGGTTCTAATGAACATTGTGGTTATGTAGCTTTCTTACTTTAATTTTTGGATGTGTATAATTTCTTCTATACTTTCGATCTTTGGTTATTGGCCAAAACGGATTGATAGTCCTATTTACTAAAAGAATTGTTTCTATATGAAAAATATTGCTATCAGTCCGGTACCATTTCTTGGACGAGGTATAAATTTTAATATCAAGGTTTTTGAATTTATCGGATATGTGTAAACCTAGTCTCGGGTTCTAGAATAGTTCTTTTTAGAATCTATCGACCCTCGTGCCTCTAACATTTAGTTATATATAACCATAGATTCTTGACAAATTTTAAATTTGTTCGAAGTTAGATTCCAGAACTTAAAGTATGGTCAATTATATCTAATCGTTGTTCGAACTGCCATAATAATTGTCGATATATATATATATATATATATAGCCTTTCCCTGTCACGAAATCTTACAGTTTTCATAATTATTCCAATGCGTGTATATCTATATGTTTAAGTACTTGTATGCATAGTTATTTCCTACTACGTCGTAACCATTTGGATCAATAGTTTCAATCAGGTAGAGAATTACTCTCAAATACCCATCGGATTCCATATATGCGTGTAATACGAGTATGAGAGGTTTCGACATAGCCATATTTATCTCCAAAGGGTGATTACTAACAGGAAATCAATGCACAACAGGTATCAAACTGGCAACAGGCTCTTAACATAATTGATGGAGTAAGATTCATAAAACTACAGTCACATTTCCCTTCAGAATTAAATAACAAAACATTTCTCATATATCTAAGTCAGATAATAGTTTCGAGTAAATAAATCGTCATGACCTATAGTTGATTTCTTGTTGAAATAATTTGTTTGCTTACATAATATGATATCAGATCTCTGCATAAGTGAGTGTCTGTTGTAGTCATTCCGTTTTCGTTTAATCAGTAACGCCTATGCAAAGTAACAACTACAAATAGATCTATATATATAGATACTTCCACCTAGAGATTCAATTACAGAAGAGACAATTCCAAAATTTGGTTATCTGTTATAAACTTCATATAGACGAACAAATTTTATCCACGGAAAATATTTAACTTTTAACACAAACAAATGCATTGCAATAGGCATATATAATCATTCAAGCAGAGGAGAAAAAAAACATATCTGAACCAGTTCGTGGGAAGACAAAGGGAACAACCACGTTCCTCCCAACCGTAGAACAGAGAAACCAATTCACTTGTCCTATTCATCCCCTAGCTTGACCATGAATCCATGAGGGTTAACTTGGAACTCCTCCTCAGCAACGTCATTTAACTTCAGAAAACTTCTTCTTGCCTCACACTCAGCAGTGAGTGTTCATAACAGCAAGAGGTAATCTTTTTTCCCCAGCATACTTGGTAGCGTTATTTTTTTGCCTAGGTCTTTTCCCTCCCTTGGGAATTTTCGCAGCTTTCCAAAACCCTAATTTTTAGCGGCTGCCAATGGCCAAATCCTTGATTTTCCACTTGTAAAAATCAGCCCAGAGGTAGTTCCAACATGTTCCCCTCTCATGGAATCATGGACAACTAAATTTAACATGGTTGTTCCATTTGTCCTTCTGTAATAAATAAAACAACATTTTATTTACATACAAGTGTCATAGTCAAATAGTTAGTTGGGTCAGATCAGGTCTCTGCCCAACAGTCATAATAATTAATTACAATTTATCAAATTTGAAATTCGGAATTTCCATAAATGACAAAAATTTTCCAAATTCGAATTTACTAAAAACGGAATAGTTTTTCTAGCAAATTTTGACTTTCGAAAATATCTTTTTCTTTTTTTTTGAGATGTCACACATAGCTTCACCAATATTGTGGATGACCTATCCACAACCAATTAGTATACTAATTAATGTTGAGAAAAATAACAACTTCATGAATAACATGGATGTCTTTTAAAAATAATTAAGTTAATTATAATAAATAGAAACATGTGTTTAGAGACATGTACAAAGGGAAGATAGATGGTGATTTAGGAGCTTTATGTAAGGTATTTACTTATGGTTGGTAGTGGGCACATTGTTAAGGTGCACATAAAGGGTTGAGTTAAAAGGTTGCAATGCCAATTGTTGTTTTTTTCCCTCAATGGACAGAGTGGTGAACCGTTCCATGTTTCCTTTATACAAGTTGAGACACCTTGGAGGCATGATCCCAACATCATCAAAATAGTGAACCAACTTCAAATACAATCATTTTGATTGCAATATCTTTATAATCAAAATTAACCACATTAAGAGAAAACCTCCCTCAAAGTCAAAATACAATCATTTTAATTGTAATATCTATATAATCCCAATTAACAACATAATATAAAACCTCCCACGGATTACTTCAGCATTCCCATTCACCCGCTTAGGAGGTATGCTAGTATAATTATGCTGAAGACATATTTTAGTGTTAGATTTTGTAGAATACTTGTCAATAGGTTCACAGGTTTTACAAAACCACCATTTTCATCCACCTGTCAATTAGAAAAAACTTGTCAACCAATACCACTACCTCCTTTTCTCTCCACATGTCCCTACTCATGTCAGTTGGATTTAACTCTGCATACTACTTCAATTGTCAAAGTTATCTATCCACCTGTCCCTACCCAAAACCTATTCCCGTACTATACATGAAAACAACATCCCGCATTTAATCTTTAGCCACACATTGTGAATGAAATGGGGTCATAATAAGAAGAGCAGTAGGACCTGGAGCTCCTTACAGAAGGGAAGGGAGCAAGATGCAGAAGCAAAGGAAGTGATAGTAAGTGGGCGCAGCTGGAAAAGGGCCCGATTGGCCCATCCACCTACCCTCTTTAGTCCACCATTGCTCGGCTTGGCTCAGCTCGGCTCAACTCCTCCATAGCCTACCATGTGCCCACCATTGTATCCTCCCGCACCACCCGACCTTTTTCCCCGTCCGCCTATATAAGGTATGTATTGATCGGTCGGACCATCGTTAGGTTCGCATCCCAATCATTCCACGAAATATCCATGTCTTTTTTTTGGTCTGAAAGGTGTCATAGGGGTCTTCATTTAATTCTATGCTAGCCATAAAATTATAAATAAATTCCTGCTTTTCGTCGTTGCGGAGTTTTATGGTGGCCGAATCCTAAATTCTATTACTCGCTTTGCCTAGGGATCCTCACATTCAATAACTACCTCTAATGATAGTGACTCAACGACTGACATTATCATGTTTATCAACCTTTACCATAAACAACATATCTTTGCAATATATGAACAAACAACAAATGTTCAAAGGTTCGCGCTATGTCTACTACCATTAAACAGTGTTCAAAGGTTCCCACTGTCTCTACTATCATTAAACAGTGGAATAAAATTTGATCCGTTTACACACATTCTACCGGGAATACAAGCCACATGCTCATCCTTCTTTTGTTATGTTTCTAAATCTTCTAAGGCCTCTTTTTCTACAGGTTATCTCCTCGCAAGGTATGAGCATCTTCATCGCGATTGTGGACAAGCAGGACCCCATACTAAGGGCCAGAGAACCTTTCTCCAAGCAATCCACTGTGTTCTAGACCTCAAAAGATATAGATATATCTATTTCAGATATTGTTGTGGCTAATTGCTTAAAGCAGGGAAAACAAACCTCTATATGAGGATTTTGTGGTGAATCCCCTCAAGCATGGTTGAATGAAACCCAAACACTTTTTACATCTTAAAGTAGGATTCAACTGTAAAAAATACTAAATTTTTTTTGGCTAATCGCTTCGTAAATTAATAGAACAGGAACATTATGCAAGTTTCGGAGGGCTTATAGATTGCAATATGACTATTTTAACATCTTTTGGTGGAATTTAACAGTGAAAAACCTTTTAATTTTTTATCTCAAATGTAGTGCCAATGGGACTTCACTCAAAAAATCTCAATAAATCTAAATTCTTATCTTATCCAAGCTTTTAGTAGTGACTGTTGAGTCCCAACAAAAGAGATTGCACCCCAACCACAAAGGTTGTAGAGAATTGGGACTAGACCTGCAAAGGACTACTTTCCAAAACTTCATTCATAAAATTTAAAACATAAATCATCCTTTTCGAAGAATAACGACCACATTATAGCCAATGTGTCAGGCATGGAGACATACAACATCAAGAGTTGCAAACAACGAAGAATTTAACGTATTATGGATCAAATTTTCACAATTCAAGAATAATGAAAGTGCATATTTTTCTTCATTCAAAGAGCTAGATATCCACGAAGATAATGAGTTAAGAGAGCTCAATATTCTTAATAAAAAACCTTGTGTGCAAATCGATAATAGTACAAACCTAAAGATTCAAAATATGAAATCTTTACACTCATCCAATTAAAAGCTTATAAGAAGATCGAACCTAAATACTCAAAATTTCACTGAATCATCACATGCCTCAAATGCCTCCATGCCGAGCTTCATCGATGGGGTTTTCACTGGAATAAGCGACTATGCTGCTAAAATTAAAGTGTCAAAGATCAAGACTCTCGGCGACGTATGTGCTCTACAGAACAAGGCCCAGACACTTTCAAACCCGTGTTCTATTTTATGGTGTCTTTTATATTAATTTTCAAACCCTGGTTTTATTTTGTGGTGTCTTTTATATTAATTTGGTATATATATCGTAACATCCCCCAAAATAAATTATTTTTGAATTGGAAAATTATTAGGAAAATTATTCCATTTTTGGTAAATTCGAAATTGGAATTTTTTTTCCATTTATGGAAATTCTGAATTTCAAATTTGGTTAATTGTAATTAATGATTATGACTGTTGGGCAGAGATCTGATTTGACCCAACTAACTACTTGACTATGACACTTGTATGAAACAAAATATTTTATAATTATTGCAGGAGGACAAATGGAACAACCATGCTGAAATCAGCTGACCATGACTCCATGAGTGGGGAACATGTTGGAACTACCTCATGAATGATTGTTACAAGTGGAAAATCCAGAATTTGGCCATGGGCAACCCCTGAAAAATTAGGGATTTGGAAAGCTGCGAAATTCCCAAGAGGGAAAAAGACCTAGGCACTTTTGTTGTTGGATATATAACATATGTGAGAAGGCAGGACGTTGCCTAGTATGCTAGGGAAAAATTATTTTTTTCTTTATGTTATGAACACTACTTGTTGAGTGTGAGGCAAGGAGAAGACTGTTGAGACTGAAAGGCATTTGCTGAGGAGGAGTTCCGAGTTAGCCCCCATGGATTCATGGTCAGGCTATAGGGGGAGAACAAGACAAGTGATTTCGCTGCCCTGTTCTAAGGTTGGGAGGAACGTGGTTGTTCCCTTTGTCTTCCAACAAACTGGTTCAGATATGTTAACCTATTCCTTCTCTGTTTGAATGATTAAATAATTGATGTAATGCATCTATTCATTCTGAATTGAAATATTACCTCCTATTATACGGTGGTAAAACAGTAGGATAATCTCCTAGTATATTGAAACTCTTTATGCAGAACTATCTATGTATAAATGGGATTGAAATCATGTTCGCATACATGTGTTTGTAGATTCTTGTAAGTAAAACTTCAGACTGTAAGTAAAACTTTAGGGTCATAACACTTATTCGAGACTCCCATTCTCACATAGAATTGAATGAAATCTAATACGAAAATGCTATTTATTCCACGACACACACACACACACACACACACATATAATTACAGTTGGCGATCTGCGCAGACATTATAGAAGGAACTAAGATTGAATGTCTACAATAGAAAACACATGTATATATAGATCCATTCCTATATTATATAAGCAACAAATTGTTCCAACAAACATGTAACTACAACTGTATAAATGAAATATTGAATAGAGAATCTGAAACCTCTCAATAAATTGTTTTGTAGCCCAAGATTTATTTATCTATACAGTGTAAATGAAATTAAATAATGTAGCCATGTACATACGGTCATATGCTTATAGACCTGTAGGTGAAGGAATATACAGAAAACCTATTGTGACATCCCCAAAAAAATAAAGTATTTTTGAAATTTAAAATTTGTTGGAAAATTATTCCGTTTTTAGTAAATTCGAATTTGGAAAAAAATTTCCATTTATGGAAATTCCGAATTTCAAATTTAATAATTGTAATTTATTATTATGACTGTTGGGTAGAGATCTTGTTTGACCCAACTAACTTTTTGACTATGACACTTGTATGAAAACAGAATATTTTATATTAATTGCAGGAGGACAAATGGAACAGCCATGTTAAAATCAGATGACCATGACTCCATGAGTGGGGAACATGTTGGAACTACCTCTGGGTTGATAGTTACAAGTGGAAAATCAGATATTTGACCATTGGCAGCCCTTGAAAATCAAGGATTTAGAAAGCCGCGAAAATTCCCAAGGGGGAAAAGAAAGACCTAGGCAAAAGGATTGTTTGTTAAATAGCATATGTGAGGAGGCAGGACGTTGCCTAGTATGATGGGAAGAAGTACAATTGGTTTACTTGTTGTTATGAACATTGAGTATGAAGTGTGAGGCAAGGAGAACAATGGGAAAGAAGAAACCATTGTTCAAGAGGAGATTTCAAGTTCACCCTCATGGATTCATGGTCAAACTAGGGGGTGAACATGACAAGTGATTTGGCTGTCCTATTCCCAGGTTGGGAGGAACATGGTTGTTCCCTTTGTATTCAATGTTTTGATTCAGATATGTTCATCTACCCTTTTCTGTTTACATATCTTTTACTTTTAAGTGTCTATCAATATGCATCAATATTACTGGGTGAATGAGTCCTATTGAAATTTCCTTTAGATAAGTATTCGTTGTGACTTAAATGATTGAAAGAGTAGAATTAGCATAATGTGGTGTGCATTNTTACTGTTGTTTAAAGTGCATTTTTGAATGTATAAATGGACTCAACATGTTGAAAAACCTTTGGGGCACTTGGATTATATAGACTTAGCAACTCAAATGTGCAAATCCAACACTTTCTCACTGAATTTCAAGAAAAATTAAACCAAAAAAATCCTTATTAACGGAAAAAAAATGTAGAATGTTTAAGCTACGACATTAATAAAAAGTTATTAGCAAGCCACTCAATTTTCCTTTATATATGACTCATCACTACGCACCTTTGAAAGCTTTGGTTGTTATTGGATTTCACTCAATAGTTCCTAATATAATTAACTAGTTAACTATAGAGTGGTAACAAGTGAGTAAGGGTAAACACATCCTCTCATTAAATAGGGAGTCGATAAGTAGCTAATTACCACTTGTATCAATACATACAAAACTATATAAGATGTTATGTATTGTATCTCTAAACTTCACTATGGAGCAAGAAAATAGTAGACTACATTTAATGGCTTCAAAGACTCACTAGCTTA
>SNQJ01S0030720.1:98729-128539 GCA_010110895.2 Picea sitchensis
TATTTCCTTAGCAACTTGTCATTCATAAACAATTTCTTATTATTGTTGACAAATCTTGGTCTTCTCTATCAATTTTCCAATATATTTGGGCTCCCTCTTTGTTCATTCTTCTTGCAAAGGGTGAGTTGTCTTTCTCTTCATTTCCACAACAAATAGCTTGGAGATAGGATGTCTTTCTAAAGAAAAGAAAAGAAAATTGCTATGGAAATTGAAAGAAGGTATAGAGCTAAAATAGTGTTAATCGCTTCGATAAAAAAAAAGTACCCTTTCTCTTCTCCATCTTCTCCAGAAGCTCATGTGCAAGGATTAATACAATACATCACAAGAAAACATGCTACAAGAGGACCCATTGGTAGGAAAAACAACAGATTTATGGAGTTCTAGATAAGAAACCCACTGAAAAATTATGTATATACTGTAGCAATAAGTCGAACAAAGCCCTTCAATATGCCAATAATTGTGCCTCTACTTTGTGGGAAAATTTACATATTGGTGACAAGGAAAGCTGTATTGAACCATGTGTCACTATTTGCACCAAGGCATAGTGCAAGCCACATCACCCAACATGGAAGAGCACTGATTCTATCATTCAAGACGAGCCAGATGAGGCCATAACTGAAGGAACTAGCAAGAGAGCTAGTAAAAATAATGCCCTGTAGCAATATTTTGTTGTGTATGAATCTTGCCAGAAGACCCAAGTTCTCTCCAATGTCATTGGCTAGTCCTAGGTTGTTCAACAACATACCCAAAATAAATTATTTTATCTGGCTATTAGTCCATGGGCATATTCTTACAGTTGAAAATATGAAAAAGAGGAGCATCGTCGGGCCCTCATGATGTGCCCTCTACTCTCAAGATGAAGAAACAATCCCCCACATGTTCGCCCAATGTCCCTACGCCACAACTACATGGAATCTGGTGCTAGGAAATCTATTTATCCTCACAACCCATGCACTCTCTTATAAGTAATTTTTTCAAAATTGGGGGGAGAATTATCGTGGAAACCTGAGGAACAAACCAGGTCTAAATAAACTCTGGATAGCAATGCCCAAATATATCTTCTGGGAAATATGGTTGGCCCAGAATAAAAAAATCTTTCAAGAGGAAACCATCAGTCCTAGACAATGCGCGGCCAAAGCGATTTCCTTATGTGCCGAATATATGCAGCATAGAGCGCTACAGCAAGATCAAGGCCTGGAACATTACGAAAAAGGTAAATTTATTCTTGAAGACTCCCTCCCTCTCCTCGGCTAGTAAACCATCTTTAACTCCTCAATGGGTTATAAGGAAACAATGGAAGAATTTAAATTGTGGATGAAAGCGCACAGGAAGCATCTTCTATTTCTCGATGGAGCCTCCCGTGGTAATCCTGGACCAGCTGGTGTAGGTGGGATCTCATTGACCCTGCTGGAAAGAAGTTGGCTACCTTTCCCTGGGGTCTTGGAACCGCAACAAATAATATAAACGAACCATATGCTCTATATGTGGGGATAATAATAGTCAAAGAGCATAACATTTCTCATATTTCAATCTTTGGTGATTCTATGTTGATAGTTAAAGCAATTCTCAAAAAGCAAACAGTGGAGAAAAACATTTTAAATGGCATCCTTCAACGAATCAGGACTATTGTTGAAAGATTTGGAGAAATTAATCTCTTCCATATCTAAAGAGATCTCAACCCCCTTGCCGATCTTTGGGCTAAGACGGATCGAGAATAAGCAAAGGTCAATTTGAAACAAATGGAGTAAGGGGGGCACTCCCCATCCCTTAACTCGTTACTGCTCAAGTCTCTACCCCAATAGATAGCTAATGCATTTTAAGATATTTTGGTGCCTAGGGCAGTTTTGTAAGGATGTATACAGTCTAGATGATCATAGACAAGGTCCGGAGAGGGTGAGAAAATTTGAAATTTATGTCAAAATACTCCAAATTCTTCGGCTATATGCCTTGATTGTAGACTAGTTTGATGTTGTTAGCTTTGGCACAACCTATTAATACAATTCTTCTATAGTTTTTGTTTGAAAAAAAACAATTACATGGAACAATAAACAAGTCAGAATACAGATCATAACAGTTTAGGTAATTGCAACTAAATAAATATCAACTTAAAATACAATAAGAACAATGTTAAATTGACAGGTTACAATAAATTCCTGCACCTGGATTTTGGATGAAAGTAGAAATGAGGGGAAATTTTTTCCTCACAGTGGAAGTTAGGGACTAAGAATGCATATTATATTAGATTGATATTCCAGAAATTACACAAGACTCATACTTGATAAAAGATCAGCCATGCACAATTTATTAGCAATGGCTAAAAAAATGTGATTTCTTTGTTGATACCATGTACATGTAATAATAGGGACAAAACTCTAACTAGACACATTGAAAATGAGACTATTTTCCCAAAAAAATCACAACCCTGCAACTGCCATAAGTGATCACAGAAGGCCCATAAGCTAAGTGCTTGTTGGATACAAGAAAAAACCTATTTCAAAAAAATACTAGAAACCCTGTGAGCTATTCTTAAAATATGAATGCCATGGCATACAACATTCTAAAGTCCCACTCTACTATTGTACATATTCGTATAATACAATATCCGATGGGGCATGTCAGTATCCCAACCAGTCGTGAATCAACTCATATGTTCAAATCCATCACAGTTGACCTATATAAAGATTCATTTGCTGGTGTTAGAACAAGCAACTTTATTCATAGATCAATGAGAGAATTTATATTGTCACAACAGATATCAATCTCTAAAAACAAAAAATGTAAACATATATCAATTCAAGGCAAATGCAATTGCTCACCACAAAATTGTTCCAAAGAGATATTTGAACATCAATATAAATTTCATTAAAACATGCATTTACAAAGAACAGTACCTGTCAGCGTAGTGAAAAGACTATGAAATCAAAATGTCGAATATGAGCTATCAAAGCTGTATTCCAGACAATGGTTCTGGCTGTATAAGAATTCACTATAGAAAAAGAGATCAAATAGAGGCAGAGTCTCGTGTAGATACTATGGGATGTCCTAATCAAAAGAAATAAGTTTGAGAGCACTAGAGCTTCACAGTTTTCAACAACATCAACATCATTATCAAGAATATATTGATGATGTGGACCTCAATTCACAGTTTCCTAATTTTAGATTTTGAGTTAACGAGGCAAAGGGATAAAACATAGCATTTCGCTTGTGTAAGTTACCTATATTCTCACTGTAGCTTGGAAGGTGCATACAAGGCTATGTCCAAAACATCCTATATTTCAGTGATATATAGATTTTGGTGTAGTTAACGACAAAAACACAATAGCAACAAGGATTGAAATGACAGCTTTTATTTTGGAATCCAAGAAATCTGTTAAGTTTGAAATGGAAATAAAGAATGAAGTAAAGATGGAAGAAGTAGCAAAGCAATGCCAATAGTTCTAATCTAAACAGAGATACAGAACAATCTATATGATATAGAATTTAAGAACTAAAAAATGCAAACTAGAGATTGGTATAGTAAACAAGGTTGCATGGCAGCGTATACCTGCCGCTATGCAGGTATAATAATAGATGCATAGAATGAAGCACAACAGATGCAAAAAAGAGCTCTGATAGATATGTACACTAAATGTAGGGGAAGTGCAGAGATTGCACATCGATTGACAAAATGCCCAAGAGAAATGTTATTTATTGGAGTGCAATGATTTCAGGGTATGTCCAGATTGGGAAAGCTAATGAGTCATTGGCACTCTTTAATCAAATGCAACTTGTAGCCATGAAACCCGACGCAATGACCATTGTAAATGTGCTCCTTGCATGTGCTCACTTATCGGCTCTGCAACCAGGCAAGTGTCTCCATCGTTACATAATCAGGAGTGGATATGAATAAGATATGTTTTTTGGGAATTCCTTAATTGACATGTATTCCAAGTGCGGGAGTATAATGCTTGCAAATCTTATGTTTGAAAAAATGATTAATAGAGACCTGATCTCATGGAATTCAGTGATTGTTGGGTTAGCAATGCATGGGAAAGGTAAAGATGCCCTCTCTTATTTTTTCCGAATGCAGCAGTCAAACATAAAACCAAACCACATTACCTTTGTCTATAATTTGTATGCTTGCAGTCATGCAGGCATGGTGGAAGAGGGCTTGCAATATTTTGTTCTCATGAATCAAAAGTATTACATAAAACCCAAGATGGAGCACTATGCATGCATGGTTGACCTTCTTGGTCGTGCTAGGCGACTGAGTGAGGCAGAAGAGTGCATTATAAATATGCCAATAGAACCTTGTGCTAGTGTGTGGGGGGCCTTGCTTGGTGCCTACAAAATTCATGGTAATGTTGAGCTAGGAGAACGCGTGGCAGAACACCTTTTTGAATTGGAGCCTGAAAACACTAGATCTTATGTACTGCTTTCAAACATCTATGCTGCTACTGGCAGGTGGGATGATGTTGCAAAAGTGAGAACAAAAATGAGAGACAGGGGATTGAAAAAGGCTCTAGGATGTAGCTTGGTTGAAGTTAATAACAAGGTTCATACATTCCTTGTGGAAGACAAATCACACCCACAATCTTAAGACTAAATCATTAACTGATTACACCTTCAAAATAAAAAAGAGGTCTACAACAAAATATTCCAACTTTAGATTGATAGACAAAATTCAAAGCACAATGGACCATTTCGATCAAATAACTTTTTACCATGTCGTTCGTCGTCAAAAATCTAAAGCACACGACATGGAAAATAGAGGTGTTCTTTTGAATTAGGATAAAACGATCCAAAATGTGGGGGAAATCCTTTTGCATCATCTCCCATGACAATTTCCCAAATCAACTAAATTATGAAAAACCTCATTGAATAGGTGGAAAATGGCATTTGAATTACATCACCATGCAAATGAATTTAACTCACTCCATCCCCCCACTACCCATGCCATATCTCAACATGCTTGGGACTTTAATGGTGGGAATATTCAACTTGGGATAACGGATTTGAATGTGGTTTCAGTTCGCCTTGTAGCAATATTTTTTGTAGGTTCAATGCATTCAGAGAGGTGCATTTTCTCTCCCTTAGTGGCGCTATAGATTAGGTTTGTAATGGTGCTTTGGAGGTGGAATGGTTTGAGGTGAGTTTTGTCTAGCTGAGGCTTCTTTTTAGAAGGATGGCCATGGTTTGGGTGCTTTTTCTTGTTGACCTATTGTATTTACCTTCAATGGAGAGTAGAAATCATTGCAATGGGGGAAATGCTTGTAACATTGCTGAATTTTGTAGGTTAATTTGAATCCAAGCTTTCCAGCTATTAGCCATATCCCAAATGGCAGACAATGCATAGAACCAGACGGAGGAAATGAAGTCTAAAATATCTAATTTGGAGCTGAGGATGTATATCCAGAATTCTCAGATTGAAAGGCTGGTATCTAAGCACGATATATTTGTTCAAATTATTCTTGGTTCTACCAAAAGCCCCAACACATCAATGGCATATCCAAGAGACGGGTAATTGAAGAAGATACAATCCACCAGGTCATCAAGCCTATGGAAATTGATGAAGATGTTGAAAAGGAGAAAACTCAAAACCATTAGAAATTTTCCAATGGATATTTTCCCCTGCTTTTATCTAGGTTCATGCTTTGCAAGTTTAATATTATACTAGGGCAATTTATCATAATTTATAGTACTAGGGGCATTTCTTTTTTGAGGAATATTGTAAAAGCATGGCGGGCTTTAGAAAAACCCACTGAATATTTTGTTTTCTTTGAACTTCATAGCTTCGGACTTGGAACTTTTATATTGTATTAACTCACTATCCGGTTTGGCTGAATCTTTACTCGTTTTGGTAAAAAAAAAAAAAGAGGCCATGTCAGATTTCAAAGAACATTATAGATGGACATAAAAAAAATTCTATATTTTTGTGGAGTCTACACTATCCATGGAAATACAATTTTTTCATGAATAAAATCATATAGACATGCAGAGGAATTCAGAAACAAAGTGTAACCAGTTACCAATATCAGACTTCAATGATATTACTGCATTGAGAATGCCATGATCTACATTGGATTTCTAGGTATGAATTTTACTAATATTATGTCTTCCAAGTTCTTAACAGAGCAACCGTTAGGTAAATAATGATACGACAGTCTATTTATATTAAGTTTCAAGAAGGATCAATTTGAAATAGATTGCAGATGTGTATGTGACATGTGTGGAATTAAAATATAGAAGGGAGAAAAATGAAATGCAGTTGAATGTATGCAACTATTATGGTTTAGAATCTCAATAGAATAGATATCATCATTCATGGAATGTAGGGAAATGTGGGGTGTAGTAAAAATAAAAAAGTAGAAGGCCAGAGTAATTACAAATAACATCAACAAATAGAGGGATGAAACACTGAGAAGTAACAACTAACAAATAAAATGAAGGTCCCAAAGTAAAAGAACCTTATATAACCGACGTAAAGATGATAAATAGGTTACATAAATAACAATTAAAAGAACATTATATAACCAAAGTAAACATGATAAACATGTTACAGAACCCTACCTCCTTTTTGGCTTAAAATCTCCAACTATGTTAGGGAGGCAAAATTTCCCCTCACACCTCAGTCGATTCTCCTCACATACAGTGCACAAAGCTAGTAAAATTGAACTCAAGAGTCAAGTGTGTGTTGGTCAAGGGGATCCTCCGTATAACAATCCCACCTCATAACACATCTTACCAATTTAGGAGTGCCATTTGCAACAACTGCAATAACCATGGGATGTGCTTGGTGATTATTTCTAATCCTTCATCCTTCATATTTATAAAGAATGATCGTGCCTTCTCCTAGGGTCACCCATAGATTTGTCATGACATCTCTACCTCCCTATTTGGATGAGGCTTGAATTGAAAAATGTTTACTTTGATGATTTTTTGAAGGAGTGTCATTTGCAAAAAGTGCAATAATCATGGGATTTGCTTGGTTTTCCAAAGGATAATCATGCCTTCTCCCAAGGTCACCCATAGATTAGCCATTACATCTACTTCTCTATAAAACTTGACTTGAAAAATTGTTACTTGAATTTTTAAAGAACGAGGGTTGTTCTCTAGAGGGTCCTGTTGATGTGAGACAAGGAAGAGTGATAACTATTTCTAAGTGCTAGGAAGAAGATATGTGCTCCAAGAATGAGAATATTTAGGGAGGTCTCCCTAGGAGTTTGAATGCCATAAGAACTTATGCTTCATTATTGAAATGATTTTCCCTTGGAAGAAAGTCTTATACTGTACTGAAACTTATGCATATTACCTTTCATTTTTGCTAATATACAATTTCCATACATTGGCCATTTTTGCTAATATACAATTTGCATGCATAAGCCATTTGTTGCTTTAGACCAAATACTTTAAAATTTTGTAAAGTTGAAAATCCTTGTAGATACTTTGATGGAATAAACTTTATTAAGTATTTGGTTGCTGCCTAGCCTACCACATTACAATGATTGGAAATAGTAGTGTTTTGTCCGAAAGTATTGTTTATACTTGTCAATGCCTCCCATCCATTTGAGACTGTACCATTTCTAGAATCCTTTTTTTCAGGCTCTCCAATTTTAGTGGATCCTATAATGTTTTAGGAGATAGTATTCTGGAGCATAGTCACAAGATTTGAAAACCTAGAAAAGAAGGCAACGGTATGGAGTTTGAAAAAATACAGTACATGTTACAAAAATAGGAGTAAAGGGAATAAAGATGAAGTTGAGATAAGAAATAAGTTTATGAGACCTTATGACACAAAGGGAATAAAGATGAAGTTGAGATAAGAAATGAGTTTATGAGACCTTGTGACACAAAGGTAATAAAGATGAAGTTGAGATAAGAAATGAGTTTATGAGACCTTATGACACCTTACACACGTGTATTCAACATTTTTATATAATATGAAGACCAGAATCTGAATGCAATTTATGTCAGGATTCATGGATCAAGATAAGGGTTCAGATTCAATTTTGATGTTACACACGTCTATCTTTTCAGGAAATGGATCCTGTTGACTTTCACCAAGCCTAACAAGGTTGTGGAACTACCTAGAATTGCATGGCTATCATGGATTCAAAGGTAAGAAAAAGTTGGAATGACATCTATCTTGTGAGGTAATGGATCCTATTGACCTTCACCGAGACTAACAATCTTGTAGAACTACCTAAAATTGCAGGGCCAACATGGATTCAGAGGTAAGAAAAAGTTAGAATGCTTGCTCACACGAGAAATTCACTCACATTTTTTAAAAACAATGGTTTACCAACAACTGTTCATTTTAAGATTTTTCTTGAAAATAGCCATATCTTTTGACTATGTTCCAGAGCAAAAACATAGAAAAATGCACCAACACATTTCAGAATGTGCCTACATGCACATGTTGCATTTCAAGTAATCTATCCCGGAGACTCATATGCTACTGCCAGGACTGATATATCTTGGCTTAGAAATGCCACATTTCTGTGTATGTGTGTTTATATTAATTAATGTTTGGTGTTCTTTTCTTAATTTTCTTACATTGCAGATTTTACTTTATTTTATATTTTGATATAAAAGCACAGATGTTACACAATCTCATCTTATTCCTGACCAGTGTTGCTTGGCTATTTACATTCTGGAGGCCCTCAGGATCCACTCCCATGCTCTCTGGTCACCCCTTATAGACCAACGTCCTGCCAGAGAATTACCTCCTTCTTGGTGCTCTCATCTACCAGGGGTACCAAGAGACAGATCATTTCTAGTACGCTCTAAGGCCCTAGATCAGTGCAAGCTCGGGGGATTATCACCTCTTCTCAATGATCCCAATGACATGTCCGTCATAAATTCCATACTAGCATTCAGGAGAGGCTTCCCAGGCTTCCACAGTGGGCAACATCATCCTGACGTCATCACAATGTATAATCCAGATTATCTTCTAATTCCTCTTCTAGACAGAGTTCTATCCAGAACTTCCTCCATTTAGACTCAGATGTTAGGAAAGTGGTTACTAGCAGAGTCTGCTTGAAATTAGACAAAATTAGAGTTTTTTAGTAAAACAAATTGAAAAAATTAGAGTTTTTCATAAATAATTCACCTTAGGATCTAAAACACGGGAAAAAAATGATTTACCAAGCATAAGCACATGAATCATTATAAACACACATTAATATAAGATATTATTAGAAGAACCACCAATAAATTGCCTCTGCAAGAATCACTGTAAAATTAGCTTTAGCAGTCCCAACTTCATCCTATTTATCTTTTGCAACCGCTCATGCTAAAAATTCTCAACTCTTAACTTAATCGCAATGTGATCTGAAAGCCTATTTTGCAAGCAACAATACATACTCTATTACTTATTAAGAATATCAACCTTGTTGAATCAAACTGTAATCCAAGCCATAATAGTCAGTGGAGAGGTACCGTCCGTGCCGAGGATCTGCAACACACATCATGTTCTTAGAGTCCCACATCTGTTGTGTGAGCTCTGGAACAGTCAGTGCCCTGTATTGCTGGGAGCCTCAGGATGTCAGGGGAGTGAATCCCACCATAAAGAAATGAAGACGGGGGAACAGAATTAGATTCACCGCAAGCTTCCTCGAGTCTGAGTTCTCCATCACTCAAATTACGTGGGGCATTTCCTCTATTTGGAGTAGGTAACAAAGATAATGGTTTTTTCTTCTTCATTCGTGCTGAGTGTGAAACATGATTTAAATGACAAAAGGCATTTCTCAAGCGCCAAGGGAAGAACCCACATGCCTTAGGAGTAAAGCTTGAAATTTCATCATCTTCCTCCTCTTTGATCTCTCGTTTCATGATGTATGGCCTAGACTAGAACGGCAAAGGTTCCCTGTTTTCTCTTCCCTTGTTCAAAGACAAAGTTAAGTCATGCACATGAGGCCGCCTAGATGTCTACTGTGGTGATTCAGAAGCCATGGATTTAGCAGCAGGAAGAAACCGGTCTATCATAAAATTGCGAGTTTGAGGATCAACAAAGTGGCTTTTCGATCTAAGATCCTGATCCTCCATGCCACTCACCAGACTGAAACTGCAGGAAATAGTGCAAGTTTTAGTTTGTGACAGTGTCTCTAATGCATCCGAGAAGTCATCACAGTCCTCCATGTCCAAACCATCTTCATATGCATGATTTTGAGAGAAGGGAATCACTGAATAAGGCCTATTTGAAACTGTACCATTAGATTTACCCTTTATGCTTGAAGCGAATGAATGATCAGAGTTTGTAGAAATCTTTGAATCGACATTTGGGTGGCTATTTGACTGCTGAAACCCATTGCTAGATATTCTATTTCCCTGCTCATTATTTTTTGCATCTCCATTGGTTGACACATCTGCTGACTTGGTATGTGCTTGTTTAATGGTCAGTGATCTTCCAGGAGGAAGCCTGGGCGCTCGAGGGGTAGGAGCATTATGAGTAGCTTTCACACATTCTTCATCCTTAGGCCTCCCCGGACTTTGCTCCCACAAAAAAGACACTGTTCCGGGGTTCCTCAAAGGCCCTAATTTTAACTCCGGTCTATATACAGGTGGCATGCCACTCCAATTCAATGTACCATCCACCTTATAATCTATTGTTTCATTCTCTATGGGAGAACCAGTGATTCTCCTCATTGACATAAAAGGTGCATTAAACTCCAACTGAACTTGAACCTTTGAATTGCTTTTCTTCTCCATTGAGTCGATCCCTATATTAACATCTGAGACAGACTGCTTCCTTTTTGACTTCCTGCATAATCAAGAAAAAACATATTATATTAGAACATGCCCACAGTAAACCACTCTCTTCTGCATGGATCTCCATCTATCTATTCTACAAAAGGCTCATGTACAGGCTGAAAAAACTCACAAAATTCAATATCTACCCAGCATAACACTTGAAATTAAATTCCTGTGGTCTCTAATACTATATGTATTATGATGAGTCCATGTTTGTTTAATAAATCAACTAATCATTTCATGCCAACATCACCATGCAAGCAATCCTCATAGGTTTCTGGTGGAAACTATAGAACTAACCAGACCTACTGAAGCATATCCTAAAATTCATATCATGAGGAAGCAAGGTAATAACACCCCAAAATCAAACACTTTGAAGACACCCACCAAAAGAACTGACAAAACCAAATCAAAAAATAGGTAATGGCAGTTGTTTGTTTCCTCCCATCAAAGGAAGCCTACGAAGTATTTTCATTGCAATAACAAACATGAAACCTTAAACTATCTTTCAAAGAAACACTGTCCAATCCTAGCATAACTCTAACAATCTGCAAAACGAGATCAGTTTCAACTGTCACTGAATTTTGGACTGTTGGGTTATTGGCCATAACGCCATTAGGATAATTTGGGTTATTTTCATTGCAATAAATATGCCGGCACAGAAGCTCGACTGATCAAAAAACTTACTTGGCATAACTGAACCACCAACCCCTCCCCATGTTGATACCAATGCTCTTCAACAGAATTAAATTGCAGTCAGAGAACATGTTGTTCTAAGGCAACTTAGAAGTTAGAACCACCATTCCCCATTTGATCCAATCCAAAATTTCCACATACACTCACAGATTACAGTTCCAAGACCATAAAAAATACAAGGGAACAGAGAAAAAAAAGGACAACTACAGATGGGTAGAAATGGAAATGTAAATAGTAAGTCAGCAAGCATAGATCCTTGAGCCTGTGATCTGTAACTCCCAAGGTTTAATCAAGCAATATGATTATGGAGACATGGGAAGTGGTGAAAAATGGTCAATGTGAAAAAGAATTCAAAATAAATATGGGGAAACTCACCTTTTTCAAACAATGTGGGGCAATCCTGGAGACTGCAGACCATAATTCATGGAGGAACCCACTTGCTTCTTCCATTGCTTTACCCCACCTTCCTGCTCATTTCTCTCCTCCTGTATTAGAGCTCTCTCGATCTACTACCCCTTTTAGACAGCCTGCCCTGTACACTCTCTCTGCTACACTTGCTTCAATGCATTTTCACACAACCGATATGCTGTTATATTCACATTGGGTAGATGGGTGTCTCATTTCTGGCTCCTTTTCATTCTCTTTTTATTTATTTTTCTATTTTGTGTGTTGACTAAGATTTTTTTTCAATATCAGTGGATAGCAGGTGCATCATGTACTCATGATGAGTATCTTCCTCATGATTGATTTTTCGTCTTTTTCAGCCAAGGGGAGCTTCAATTCCGATATTTTTTTGGTGACAAAGGAGTGAGTGAAGAGCATGAGCAGGATGGCCTTGTGAAGCCAATCCAGGTTCGAAATTCGGCGAATTTTTTAAAGCCCCGATTTTAAACGTTTAAGTTCGCCGAACTCGAACCCGAACCTCAGCCGAACAAAATCGCGTTTTAGTTCGATTAAAATCGCCTAGGGTTTCAATGAAATTCGGGTTCGTTTAACAAAAATTGGGTAAAAACCCGTGGTTTGAAACTCTGCCATTTTTCCCGCGCGCTCGAGCCTCCATCACGCCGCATGTCTAGCACTCCCAACGCCCGTCGACACTCACTCTAAACTCTGTCGATACTCCCAACACCCGTCGATACCCCAGCACGCTGCACGCCCGAACGACCATCAACACCCTGCGGACTGTGTCTAAGCTCTCGTCGGCGGTCGCTCGATACTCCAACACACTGCTTCTGTCTTGAAAATCATCCCATACATCGTATGTGGCTTTCAAGTCTTGAATGGATTCAGACTCACTAAATTATCTCATAGATACATATTATGTACAGTGTGAGGAAGACTGTTTCTCGCATCGAAACCCTCTGACCTCTGCTCCATTCCATTACTGTTTCTCATTTCCCATTTCTGGTAACATATGTTAGAACTTAGAACTAAAATTTTTCTGTTTTTTCCTTTGTCAAAATTTACAAAAAACAAAATAACGAATGTGGAAACAGGTAGGCACCTAGGCATCCATGGTATAGTGGGGGCATTCCTCAGCAGTACAGGAACCTTACTCTTCCAAGGTGAGTACAGAGATCAACAAAGTCCATGACAGTTGGTTTCAAACAAGTCTCAACTTTCAAGTGCACAAAATCAGCAGTATATGAAATAGACAAATCCCTTTCAAGGGTCAAGGTGCTTCTCCCAAGCAACCTAGGGTTTGAAACCCCACAACCGTAACACTTTCCAAAAGTTGAAAAAAAGTGTCTTATAACAACCATGGCACTAATGACAGAAATGTACTTTAGGGAACAATGTGAAGAATTTAAAAAAAAATTGATGGAAGTCGGTAGATATAACAAATAAATAAAAAGATTAAAAATATAAGCAATCCCATGAAAGTTGTAAATTACAATCTGAAAATAGGTACCTCACTCATGAAGTTGATTGCTTAAAATCTTAGTCACCTGGTTCGTGTTCGTGTTCGAGTTCAGGTTCGGTATGTTTTTAAAATATATATGTTTCATGCTTAATCATGTTGGTATGCTATTTTCATTTCTATCAGATGTATGATAAACTTATAAGAAGAGTATTGAATATATATTTTTTATTTTTTCAAATTTTGTACTATGTCGAACTTAATGCCGAATTTTGAGTATTGAATATATATTTTTATTTTTTCACTTTTGTACTATGTCAACTTAATGTTTTGAACTTAATGCCGAATTTTATCCCCAAAAATTTGACTGTCGAATTTTTGGCGAACTTCAAGCTCGCCGAACTCGAACACGAACACGAACCAGGTGACTAAGGGTCTAGGTGGCTATGGGTGTTTTCTGCTGCCTGTTTCAGGCCTTCTAGGTGAGCTAGCATGTCTGATTCAAATGTTGCCAGAGCCAGATTCGATGAATTAGCGGCTGCATTCGAGTTCCGTCTCGAGAAGAGCGGATACAGGATGGAATTGAATTCCACGCCGATCGACGACAGAAAACCCGAACCCAATTTCTTCATGGTAGCGGGGGGATTCGCTTCGGACCTCAGTGAATGAAAGGATTGGACAGATGAACAGATGGCATGTTGTGTCATCTGACCAGGAAATCTCAGGCAACATGTCACTCCACTCATGGTCGCGGAGATTAAATGGTTCAAATCTCCAACTGCAAAACCAAACAAATTGTAAGCCCTAAAATCCAGATAAGAAATCGACAAACCCCTAGCCCAATTAAATCATCGATAAACCCTAAACCCTAAGCCCAATTAACCCATCGATAAACCCTAGACCCTAAGCATAATATGAAAGAATGCGAGATTCAATGATACTTACAGCTAGCAGTAGTGAGATTGAGTGTCCTGAAGCAAATGTCATACAGGGCCTCATTGTCAAGAACCATACACTCATCTGCATTTTCCACCAGCAGATGAACAGAGAGCGTTGCATTGTAGGGTTCCACCACTATATCTGAGACCTTGGGAGAAGGGAAGACAAAGAATGTGAGCATCA
This sequence comes from Picea sitchensis, assembly GCA_010110895.2. NCBI lineage: Eukaryota > Viridiplantae > Streptophyta > Pinopsida > Pinales > Pinaceae > Picea > Picea sitchensis. Next base: position 113,140 of record SNQJ01S0030720.1, read on the forward strand.
TCCTATCTGGGTATTCTTCTTTGATCTTGGATATGAGCAATGTGCACATTCCAGACCCTGTTCCACCCCCGATAGAATGGCATACTTGAAACCCTGCATGCACCACAAAACCCCAAGACCATTAAATCAAAAAAATCAATACACAACAGCAACTAAAACCTGGATTATTTACATAAAGAAACGTTAATTTACCTCAACAGTAATGGAAACATGGACTATTGACTTAAAGAAACGTTAATTTACCTTGCAAACAGTCGTAGTTCTCAGCCTCTTTCCTGATGACAACCAGCACGGAATCGATGAGTTCATCCCCTTCAGTGTGGTGTAATGGCCCTTGGCCTAGTTGTTACCAGCTCCAGACTGGCCAAAAACAAAGTTGTTAGGCCTGAATATCTGACCGTAAGGGCCTGATCTCACGTTGTCCATGGTCCCGGGCTCAAGATCCATGAGAATAGCCTGTGGAACAAACCTCCCACAACTCGCCTCATTGTAGTACACATTCACATTGTTATCAGCGATGCAAGTTTTGGTGGTGACTTTGGCGGCGACGTGTGATGTATCCATACGCTATGGACAAATGACGAAAATGTGAGAATCAACTTCGGTGTAATTATAGAACCAATTAGGAGTTGTCGGTGTTCCTTGTTTGCTTAATTTGGGAGGATTTTAGTTAAAGTATTAAAGGGGCATGAAGATGTGCTTGATTAATGAGTGGAAAGCTTGTGCATAGTGGAGGATTTTCTCTAACCATTTCCTTTTATCCGGTCTACCTCTAATGATCATGCATGCACAAATGCAATGTGGTCAAGATTATTTCTATGATGACCCTTCCCTCCCAATGAATGAAAAGCTCATTCCATCTAAGAATGGTTTGGCCTCTCATAAATATTTACACAAAAATGACATGGGGGCTTTGGCTTTGATGGTTCCACCCTTTACAAGGTTGTTCCCGAGAAAGTATAATTATTTTAGGGTTTTCTCCCAAACTAAAAAAAATCCCTCCCTTGTGTCCTTTTGCATTGACAATACAACTTTAGAGTCAGTTTTAAATATCGGTCCCTCTTGGGTCAAGGTGGAAGGGGTTTACTACCATACTAATCGATTGAATTTGAAATACCTCTCATAAATCTTTGCACCAAAATGACATGTGGGCTTTGGATTTGATGGATCCACCCTTTACAAGGTTGTGCCTGAGAAAGTATAATTATTTAAGGGTTTTCTCCCAAACTAAAAAAATCCTTCGCTTGTGTCCTTTCGCATTGACAATACAACTTCAGTGTTAGTTTTAAATATCGGTCCCTCTTGGATCAAGGTGGAAGGGGTTTACTACCATACCAATGGGTTGAAGTTGAAAGATCTTTAGATTTGAATTTGTGAATCATAGGGGTCCTTGAAATATTTTGTGGTCATTCAATCGTGTGCCAAAGCAATTTATCCTTGAATTTATTTATGTACATGACAAAGCAAGTGTCATTCGTAATGAGCTCTTGTTTATGGTGAGGGTTGGCCTCTTTACAAAGCCTTCATGGTGAAGTTTCAATCTTCTTGTTGAATTGTTATGTTTAATCCCAATTTCGGTGCGAAAGCTTAGCTAGCCTCTTAAAAATTGAAATGACAACTCTCTTAAGACCATTAGAAATGTTGTAAGTAAGATTGTTTCCTTGGCTCTAGAAACAACAAATTTGTTGGCATTTTCCATAGCTCAAATACATTGACACTAATTTGATTAAGGATCTACAAAGAATTTTTTTTTTAAGTTATAATGATTGTAGTTGGACCTAATTATTGCATAATGAACGTAATTATAGGATTTGTTTTGAGTGCAACCATTTACTTACTTCATGTCTGAAAATTAAAGCTCATAATGCTTCTCATGCAAATAAGTGCATAAATTAGAAGCCAACTTGGTTGAAGGACTCTAAGATTGGTTACCATTAGGTGGAACCAATCTTGGATCAAGCTTATCCTTGGCCTCTTGATTATGTAAATGTTATAGTTCCACCTTCCAAGTGTGCTAGCATTGTTCTTGACATTGTTTAGCAAAGTGTAGAAAATATCGTTGTGAAGGATACGTCCTCCTTACATTAATTAGTCTCCTTGTCTAGGTACTAATGAAAGGAGATATTGGATCATATGAAAAAGGGAAGGAAATTAGTGTCAGCGTATAATAACATTAATGTTGAATCACAACCAAGATCCTTGATGACACATCGGTTTAAAAATGTACAACTCTACTCTACAAACAAAATAAATGTTAAGGCGACAAAATCTCCCTCTTTATCAATAAAAAATTTAGGGGTTAAATTTTTCTCATGGGAGAAATAATGCATACTCAAATGTTGAAGGGATGGGAGGGTTTCAAGACTCAAGTATGTATGATGTCCCGACCACGTAATCTTTGAGATCATCCATGTTTGCAACAACATTCATAACAGGCATAATGGGGATCATCTTTAATATGTCATGGTACTATTCTTCCAATGGGTGCACAATATCACAAGGATATGTCTTCTTGCCCTCCTCCATTGGATGAGCAAGTCAACGACAATTTTCTCTTGTGGATGAGTAGTTTGGTGGCAACATTMTTTCAAKTTGTAATTAGGTACACTTTTGTATTGAGTTGGATCATCACAAYRCCACTCTAATTTCTTCCAACTATCACTGACTAGATRCTTGGTTAAAGGTTTTCTAATTTTTCTAAAGGCATGGGGTTAAGGTATGGGAGGGTTTCAATACTTAAGGATGTTTGATGTCACCGCATAATACTTAAGGAGGGTTTGATTATTGAATTACCAAGTCGAGTTGATGTCATAGAAGCTTCAATTCACTCACTAGGCTTAGATAGATCTTCGCCTTTAAGGGGAAGCCATACTACTTGGGACAAGGAACATCTTGGGAACATCTTGCCCTGGCAGGCTAACAAAGATCTTGGGAATTAATTGAAATAGAAGGGATCACTCTGACCATGATGTATCCTACGGAGATTTCCCCATCCTTGAAATAAAAAATTAAGAACAACCTAACCTAACCCATCTGGGGTGAACCACAGACTGAGAATGAGGAAGATCATCTAGCTTAATCCCAGACAATCCTAGACTTTCATCGGTTACTAGCCGGAGACATAGAGTTAGGCACAACTCTTACTCTTATATTACCTGGATTTAGTGTCAGGAGATAGTACTAGGGAGGGTCGCATGCTAACGAGCCTAAGGGGCTTAGCATGAGAGGATATGGTACAACCCTCCCATGCTAGCCAGATTATTTACCCACTCACTCACTTCATAAACAGATACACTCAAGGAAAAGCAAAGCAAAGGAAAGGATAAGGAAAGGGATTCAAACACCTTATGCCTCAAACCAAATCACTGGGAGGAGAGGACCTGCCTATACCCTCCTCTTACCCGCACAAAGCACACATACCCGAAAAAAAAGCACTCAAAGCAATGGAACACGTCGGGTTGGGTTAACCAAACAATGCCTTAGAACACCCAGAACAAACAATCCATTTAAACCCAAGGAAATGAATCACACTCACTCTCTCACTTACAATCAATAACAAAGACAAGGGTTTAACAAACAAAGCCATAGACAAGCTAAGCCATAGGTTGGGTTCACCAAGCAAAGTAAAGCAAGAGACAAGCCAAGCGTTCAGTTACACAAGCTAAGCCATAGACAACCTAAGCCAAGGGTTAGGTTCAGCAGAGAGTACAACGGTTGGATGCTCAGGTGCTTAGAGTTAGGAGATCATGAAAAGGAAAGGGTTTGATGCTTACGTGCTTAGAGTGAGAAGGATGATTGTTGAGTTTGAAGGATTATTGTTCAAGGGTTGGATGCTAGATACTTGAGTGACAAGGAAGACAGTGAAAGGGAAGGTGCCATGCTAGTGAAAGGAAAGCGATGAGAACAAAGGCAAGCCAAGGGAAGGGAAGGGAAGGCAAGGGATCCATGAAACTACTAACAAAAGGCAAGGGAAGAGAATGACAGGAAAGGAATGCTATGATACTATGAAAGGCAAGGGAAGTGAACACCAGGGAAGGCAAGGGAAGTGAACACCAGGGAAGGCAAGGGATGCTATGATACTACGAAAGGAAAAGGAAGAGAACGAAGGGCAAGGGATGCTATGAAGCTACGAAAGACAATAACCGCCTTTGGCTACAAAGGGAGGAACACAGAATAAACCGCCTTTGGCTACAGGTGGGCTACATAAGCTGCCTGCGGCTACACACATAGCGCGTATGGATGAAAAATACACTGCGTGTATTAAAGAGGTACTTCGCTTTGGTTATATTACGTGATTTCTTGAAAAGTATAACTACTTAATATAAGCGTCAAAAGTATAACTCTAAGGCATGCATCACCGTCGACGCTACTTGCTATTGAGAGTAGGAGGCATATAAAACAAGGACACAGTCATCGGGTACGAAGCAGCAGATTAAACTGTTGAGGAAGCAATAGTTCCGTTGCAGAAGCAACTGTAGAGGGAGGGGTACGCTATAGCTGACTGAAGGAAACAGAGCCGACCTATGAGAGTAGAGGTGAACGACTCAATGCTTGGGTAAGTATTGAGGAGTGAACATGGGTTAATGGCCGAAGAAAGAATTGTTGATAATATAAGAAGAGGATGAAGCGGTTGACACTGTTGTTAGTCCTTGGGGAAAGAGTAACAATAGGGGCAACTACCTTAACAGATAAAGAGGAAATCAGGGAGGTTACACCGACCAAAGGAAGAGGTTGAAGGTGAGACCAAAATGGGGAATCAAAAGAATGAAGTAGGATATCAACAAGAGACAAGTTAATAGACCAGGGAAACCGGGAATTGGAGACGCGAGGAACCAACCCAGATAGTCCTAGACTAGTAATAGAGTGGTATAGTAATAAGATAATACCTTCGAGTAGACCGCTTACTGCCTCCGCTTACCGCCCACGCTCCCGCCAACACCTGTCCTCCACTCGCTCGATCGCACGCCTGTCCCTGTCCATTGTCATTTCTCCCCCCTCTCATTTCTTGACATCTTTATTCCACTGCCACTCCATGTCCCCTAAACAGTTATTCGTTTACCCCTGACCCGTCACTCCCCTCTGTTTCCACGTCCTCTCCCTTTGCCACATCACCCCTGTGCCTTTACACCTCAACTCTCGTGTACTGGCACCCACGCATTCCCAATCACCGCTCTGCCAGCTGCACCATTCCACATGGTCGTCGCTCATTCATTTTTCCATGTCGGTTTGTGCCAATCATCTCGCCGGCTCCCCATCGTCAGCGTCCATGTCCGCCTGCCAATGTTCCCTGCAAGCGTCCAACGAAGATCCAAGCGACAAAGGTTCAGAATGCGTCTAGCACGTTTTCTAGGCGCCGAGTTGACTCAGGCCCCATCTTAATCCCAATGAAGACAGTTAATGAAGTAGGGGGAGATGGTTGAAACATCGTCTCCCCCCATAAATGGAAAGCTCGAAAAGGACTGGCAGACTGTCTGAGCTTGCGTCTGCCAGCGAGTTGCATGCATAGTCTGATAGAGAAGGTTCAGACATAAGAGCTCACGTCTGACAGAGAACAGCATGCACAGTCTGCAAAGAAGACTTTGAACGTAAAGCCTTGAATGCAGTGGCTCGATCACTCCTCTGGTGGTTGTAGTCACTCCTGAGTATAAATATGTAATTTTGAGATTTTGTTAAGGTCGGATGGTTGAGCAAGGCTCCCGCATTGTAAAGTTTTAATGCAGCTCTGGTTCTCTGGTTATGTATTTTGATTTGAGACTTCTTGTTTAATGAAAGTCAGTTTCCTTTTTCATCCTGTTTTCCTCTAATGCTGAAGTGTCCATGATTGAAGGATTCACATGGATTGTTATGGCTATATTGTGATGTATGTTTGATTGCAGTGCTATTATCAATGTGCTCCAGTTCCCTGAAATTTTGAATCCAAGAGGATCTTGTATTCGAAGTTTTTCCTCCTTAGGTTGTTGGAAGACCTGATGTCCATAAAAGACCTCTACATTCTCCTTACCAGTTCTTCCTCGTACTCACCTTTACTACAAATTACTGACTGAATTTGATCAAGACCTCATATGCTTGTGCATACTGGTCCAGATTTATGAGTTAAAACGATATTATCTTAGGTCTGCGCCCATTTGACCTCCTTAAAAATTATTCATTGTGACATATAAACTAATGGGTATTGGCCTTACCTTCAATGCAATCTGAAGGTGACTCTCAGTGCTAACACTCCCAAAAAAAATTGTACGGAAATTTTTTCCTTGAGTATTCGAATTCAAATTCAGTCTTGATAAGTAGTAACTCTGGGTAAGGCTATTTCATTGGAATTGAACTTGTAACCATCAATTGTAAAATGAAAACATGTAACACATTCACCAGATCCACTTTGTTTCTTAACCTCTATCCAAGAAACAAAACTTCTAGGGCAAATCCAAAACCCTTGTATTTACCAGACGAACAGAAAATCCACTGAACTTTAAAAACTTATAAATCAAGAATGAGGCATAGGAAGAAAGTACCTTGCATGAATGATCTTAACACTAGTTTTCATGTTTGGTTGAGACCAATTGTATGCAAAGAAACTTATAAATCAAGAATGAGGCACAGGAAGAAAGTACCTTGCATGAATGATCTTAACACTAGTTTTCATGTTTGGTTGAGACCAATTGTATGCAAAGGAACTAGCCAACCTAGTCATTCATAGGGTTCTTGAGAATATCAAATCATTCACATTTCAATAAGGGATCTGATACCTAATCACAAGAATATCAATTATCCATGGAAAAGAGATTGAGATGCACTTACCAACAACTCCGAGCTTGTTCTGGGAAACCCATGCTCTTGCAGATTCGATTTTGTTGTTGTTTTCTTCCGCCATTACAAGATGTTCTTCTCAATCAATCAGAGCAGTTTTCAATACTGCGAATCCACAGAAGACACCCGCGATTGCCTGCGAATTTGAAATTTGTTGGGTTTCAGATATATATATCCTTGGCCTCTCCTCTGCAGACCAAAAATAAGAATCCTAGTTCTGTTGAAAATACTTGGGATTTCTATGGTCAATCTCTCTTAATATAGAAAAGAAGAAGCGAAGGTTGGTACACGGTGGTTTTTTACTTCGCTGGGTTTCAGTTTTACGCGGTAAGAAGTATCCAAGTTTTGGTTCAAGGCGGCTTACTTTGCTGGGTTTCAGTTTCACAGGGTTTTATAAATCAATGTTCCCGACGGAAAGCCACCACCACCGACGGACAAAACATGTTATCCTTTGCCATGTGACCACCGAGGTAAAGAAATTATTTAGTAATTCATATTGAAAATGGAACGTATACAGCGTGAGTGGGCCTAATGGTTAAGAACATGTGTTTCCTTGTAAGAGGTCATATGTTCAAATCCAGAGGGGGTAGGGTATGTATACCTCCGTAGCAATTTGGTGTCTAGCTTGGCCGTGACCTTAAAAATAGATTATTATTATTATTATTGTGTGACAACACAAAGACCAGCGAAGCCCTCCACGAATTAAAAGAAAATACTCTGAAACACATACACGAAGTTGTAAGATTCAAGAAAGGGCCAGCGGGTGTCCCTGTTGGGATTGAAAACGAGTCTTGTTGTTTGACAATACAAAGGCCTAACCCACACACCCATGGAGTTTTGAGGGGGCCCAAAAAGGGCATTGGGTATCCCTATTTTCCAAAGTGAGGATTGAACATGAAACTTATTTTGTTGCAACACAAAGGCCCAACCAATTCCCCCAACACATCTTTCAAAAAGGGCATTGGTTATCCCTGTTATCCGAAGTGAGGATTGAACATTTGTTATCCAAAGTGAGGATTGAACATGAAACTTATTGTGTTGCAACACAAAGGCCCAAACAATTCCCCCAACAAATCGTTTTAAAAAAGGAGTTGATGGGGAAGTCCTAAAGACATGTGCATCAGAAAGTCCATGCACATACACCCATAGAGTTGTAAGTTCTTATAAAGGCAATCAGGTGTTACTAGTATCTAGGACATTGATTGAACATCGGAGTTGTTGTGTGACAACGCAAAGGCCCAACAAACTCCCCCAACAAATCTCTCCAAAAAAGAGATTCGCCAGGGGGCCTTAGACCTATGTTTGACACACACCCATGAAATTGTAAGGGCCTAGAAAGGCCTATCCTTTGTGCGTCAATAATTCCACCCACACACACCCATGGAGTTGTAAGGGCCTAGAAAGGCCAAAGGCCCAACAGACACTCCCATCAAATCTCTTTAGAAATGAAACTCCCTAGGGAAGACCTAGACTTGTGTGCATTAGGAAGTCCACACACACACTCTCAGAGAGTTGTAAGGGCCTAAAAGGTCACCAAGTTTCCCTAGTATTTGGGATGATGATTGAACTTGACATGTATCGTGTGACAACACAAAGGCCTAGCCAACTATTTCAATGAATCTATCTAAAAACAATAGTATGGTGTGTTGTAACACATCTATACGCTTTATACCAATAAAATAAAATAGAAAAAAAGTTTACATCATATTAAATGTTAAATGATAAAGATCAAAGTATCTTATTATCATTCACTTAAATTAATTTGGTTTATGGAAAATGTGTTAACTCTCTTTGATAATGGAGAGAAAGAAATTCTGAGAGCTCCAACACTTTCCATCACACACACAAGGGCTTGACACCCGTTGGGGTTTGAACTTGGGTTGTGTGCATGATGGCGCCCCATCCCAACCACTAAATGAGGTGCATTTTATAGTGCAGTGTGGATGAGACATTGAGATGTCTAATGTAAACTAACACTAAGAAACTAAACTAAACTAAAATAAAGTTAAGATCACTAATTTAAAAGGAAAAAATAAAAATAAAAGTCAATCATAATAACAAAAGAGAATATGAGGAGCAATGGAGGCAGAATATGAAGGGTGAGCGCCTAGGGTTCTATGTGTGGTTAGTGTACATAGCTCTCTGTCAAGGGGGTGCTCGGAGGGTTCATATTTGCAGTGGAAGGTTCTCATAAGGGATGGCAGAACACTCACCAGTCCTGGAAAATGGAGAAGGTATGTCAGATACAGTGAAGAAGTCCTTCAAGGATGTTATAATGGGTATTCTAAAATCACGAGGCGAAGATATAGAAATGGGGGTGGGAAGCAAAGGATAGGCAGAGCCATAGAATCAGGTGACAAAGGGTCAAACAAGGACAAAGAGAGAAATCATTTGCAGAATGATTGTTTGGCGAAAGAAAGCGAAAACCCCAAGGACGAGGTCACATTAGCAAGCATCGGAAACTACATCCAATGGATGAAGGCCGACGTGCTTATTGGGAGATTCATGGGGATTTGGCCCTAAAAAAAGGCCCTACAAATCTAGATAAAGTCACGCTAGAAGGTGAAGTGTCATATTGACCTACAGCTAGGATCTAAAGGGTTTTTTACAGTCATTTTCTTGAAGACAGAGGATAGGGACAAAGTCTTTGAACATGGCTCGTATTTCTTCAATTTTGCAGGCATGCACATGAGATAATGGACATAATTATTTGCCCCAAAGAAAGAAGATTTCACAACAGTTCCAGTGTGGATCAGAATGTACTCAATAAATGCTGAAAAAACATGGCATTCAATGTGATAATCAACACTTCATTCAAGTAATGCCCTTAGGCAACCATTCAATTGCTCATAAGAAAAACGTTAACTGCACAAGTGATATTGTAGCAATAGATGACAACAACACTTTGTTAGTATGGTTAGTTCTAGGCTAGGGTTAGAATAGTTAGGGTTTCATTCAAAGTATTGAGAGTGGTTTTGATCATAATACTCACAGGATAGGTATTAGATCAATGTGTTTCCTATGGATAATGAAGTCAAAGGGAGGACGCAGGAGTTGAAGGATCAAGGAAAATAATAAGGCTAAGGACTGGAGGATTGAGCCTTGAGGTGTTGCTACAACAAGGCCTCAAGGACAAAAACCTTAGGGGAGAGAGGCTCACTTTGGTGTAGGGAAACTAGACCTTAGTGCTCTCTCCTCCTTCCTTAGGTCAATGGCAAAAATGGCTAACTCTGAAAAATGGCATAATACTAAGACAAGAGGGTTTACAAGGCAACGTGTTGCCATGGCAAGGCTTCACCAACAAACCCTAGAAAATCGGCTCATCAAGGTGTAGCAGGACTAGGCCCTAATGCGTCTCCTTCTTCTTAGCTTAGAAAAGTAAAACGACTAGCAAGAGAAGATGGGAAAAGAGTGTAGCTAAGGCTAAGCTCTTTCTCTATTCAAATAATGGCTGAAAAGTCTTGACGGGGACATGAGACAAGGACCTACAATGTGTGCTTGCCACATAGGGTTTATTCAACAAATTTATAACAATAAATGCAAGAAATGAAAATACACCCATTCAATTAAGAATTTTTGTAGAAATTCACTTACATTTCACCAAGAAACATCATAACAAACCCTAGTTGTAACACCTTCCATCAAGAAATATGCCAAAAATGCCAAAAGAGATCCAAAATGCCTTCCTTCAACAAGTGTGCCTCACAATTTCAGCCAAAGAACCCAAGTGTAGCGCTAATTTCAGACCTCACTAATGAGTGAGTGAAAGATCTCCCAAAAAATGAGAGTAAAAACCCTCAATTTATACAATACCATGACCTAATTTCACTTTTAGGTCATAAAAAGGCTGACAAGGCCAAAATACTAAAAATCATTCTATTTTACATTAAATGTTCAAAATTAAACCCTAATCAAGCTAAATAGAGACGACATGCCCCTTTAAGGGAGACGTTAGCCCCTTCTAGGGAAGATGCAACATCTTGAAGCAAAATGTTAGCCCTCCTTGGGCTTCTCCAGCCTGCCACACGTGCCAATACTGTCAACTCTGCCTCCCAAGACATCCACAAGGTTGGATGACATCATGATCATCAAGGGTGACGCCCTAGGCCTTCCATGGCCAATGCTCCAGTGGAGAGGGCACAACCCCCCTAGGTCAAGCTTTGCCAGGGTGCCTCTAGTGGAACGTCCTCTTCTTCTTCGGTGTAAACCCCCTGATCCATCTTTGTTCTATATCTGCCCCCTGATGGGGTCTCAACATCCATTTGATGGGCTCTTCAGCCCCATGGAGGTTCGAACTGATCATCTCCCCATGTGTACCAATCCAAATGGTACTTGTTCGTTGGGCATGATCCTGCACATCAATAGCTACGCCCTCTATGGGCTCATAATTCACAGGGATCATAACAATTCCAATCACATCTCATCATCAAATATTATCAAACATGTGCATAAAATCCCTAATACATCAATTAAAAGCTCAAAGACATTACACGAGCTTGCAATACAAGTTTGGAGAAAATGACAGGGCATCCTATTGAGCTAGTGTCCACTGGAAAATGAAAGTTTCCGGAAGAGAACTCATTAGAGCCATGTAAGTGGATGAGTTGGTCAAGGGATGTCCTGGCAAGTGGGTGCAGTGGGAGCAGAGGATGAAGGGTTTTACCCATGGGTGCCTTTGTAGAAGGCGAGCTACACCTGTCCTGGATGCAAATCTTTCCAATCCTATGCCTTTATTCTTTTATTCTTTATTGATTTTTCTTCAAGAGGCTAATCAGGGGACACTGCCCTGGCGTGGTGACTAGTGGTGACAATGTTACCCACAAGTACTTTTGCAGAAATGAGAAGCTTGGCTCGTGATGAGACCCCCTTTCCCTTGGCCATGTGACTAAGAGTCACTACCCCGACATGGTAACCAAATTGTGGTAATTTCATACTTCTAGGTACCCATGGACCTAATAGGTTGGCTTGTGATGAGACCCCCTATCCTCTGACTAGGTATTGTTTTGTTATTTTTACGGGTCCCTCTTGTTTCTTGTTGAGAAACCTTTTATTTCTTTCTCGGGAATCCCTGGGCGAAGCATCTTAAGGTTTTATTCTTAGGATTTTATCTTTTGCCAGCTTGATTTTACCTTCTGGGCCTTTAGCCCCTTCTTCTCACAAGGTAAGGTGCAATCATGTAAATAGGTCAACCCATTTCCCGAACAAGTGCAAGGGATAGATGGGCGGGAAGCAAGATGAAAAGTGGTGTTATGATGGGAGCGGATGATGGATTTTCAGAATTCCTCCCCAATGGAAAATCAAAACCTACGGGCACAGGCTTACTAGGGCATCCTGTCAATCCCCCTAGACATGGTCAATTGGGGAAGTGTAAGATCCAAGCATTTTTTAGAAATAAAAGGAAACAGATACACATATTCAAAGGTTTTGATGATCAAAGTGACACATACCATGATACCCAAACTCATTACCTAATGGATCAAGATCCATCTCTGAGACAAGACCAATCCGATGGTGATGGATGTTGCTACTGCTAACAAGATAGAGGCACTGAAATGAAGAAAAGGTGGGTCCTCCAGGGCCATGCTAAAGTCGATCTGGCTCTCAGTACTCCATGTCTAGGACCTGTGGGCCTCGAGACATGATCTACTAGTTATCCCTAAGAGTGAAGGATGACAGGCCCCATTCACAGGTCACCATTGCCCATCATGCACTCTAGCCCTAGTACAATGTCTTTTAGCAGTTGTTTCCTTTAAAATTCGACCAATAAGAAAATTAAAACAAAATGAGAAGATCCCTAGTACAATGTATTTTAATAGTTGTACGCTAGCCGAGAAGACCCACAAACCCTTTTTGAAGTGTCATTATTATAGCAAACTTGTCGCAACATCCATAAAATGCAACATATTTATAGATTTTATAACGTCACAATTCCAACGATCATTGACCAAATCAAAGTTGACTTGGTCAAAATACTAGGTGACCGTTGGAGGGGGAAAACCCAGTTTTCACAATGTCGCAACTGCGACAACTATCTGCACAAACGTGGCAAGAGAGACAACTATGTCACAAACGTGGCAAGAGAGACGATTATGTGGAAAACGTAGCAAGAGAGACAGTAATGTGGCAAGAGAGATGACAACATGGCAAGAGAGACGTCAATGTGGCAATAGCGACGTTATCGGGCAATATGGAAAAAAAATTAAATTTACTCTATTTTTCGACAGTATGGCCAATTTTGTCCATAACGCCACAAATAGAACGTTAAAATTTTTACAATATGTACTAGTGGGAAGGTACAAAAGAACTTAAACGAATCACAGGACATACAAAAGAGCTATGCATATCAGAAAAGAAGACACTTGGAATTTCAAGTGGGAGACCATGTTTATTTGAAGGTCAAAGCCCAGAAAAGTTCACTGAATTTAGGAAACTGTGCCAAGCTAGAACCCAGGTTTTGTGCGCCCTTCAATATACTAGCTTGAATTGTACCCATAGCATACCAACTTGCACTTCCTGCTAATCTAAGAATTCATAATTTATTTCATGTTTCCTTGTTGAAAAAATATGTTCATGACCCTACTCATATGATTGATTGGAACTTGGTGCAGGTGGAACTAGAAGGCAAGTTCCAGGCGGAACCCCTGTGTATTTTGGACCAGAGAGAATTAACACTTCGGAACAAAGTCGTCGCTCAGGTAAAGGTGCAATGGAAGCACTTTAGTCCCGAGGAGGCCACTTGGGAGTTGGAGGGAGATTTGCGGAAATCTCATCCAATCCTGTTCCAAGAAAGGAACGAACACTGAGGACAATGTTTTATTGAAGGGGGAAAGGATGTGACATCCCCCAAAAAATAAAGTATTTTTGAAATTTAAAATTTGTTGGAAAATTATTTTGTTTTTAGTAAATTCAAATTTGGAATATTTTTGTCATTTATGGCAATTCCAAATTTCGAATTTAATAATTGTAATTTATTATTATGATTATTGGGCAGAGATCTGATTTGACCCAACTAACTTTTTGACTATGACACTTGTATGAAAACATAATATTTTATATTGATTGCATGAGGACAAATGGAACAACCATGTTAAAATCAGCTGACCATGACTCCATGAGTGGGGAACATGTTGGAACTACCTCTGGGTTGATTGTTACAAGTGGAAAATCAGAGATTTGGCCATTGGCAGCCCCTGAAAATGAGGGATTTAGAAAGCTGCGAAAATTCCCAAGGGGCGAAAGAAAGACCTAGGCAAAAGGATTGTTTGTTAAATAGCATATGTGAGGAGGCAGGACACTGCCTAGTATGCTGGGAAGAAGTACTATTGGTTTACTTTCTGTTATGAACATTGAGTATGAAGTGTGAGGCAAGGAGAACATTGGGAAAGAAGAAACCATTGCTGAAGAGGAGATTTCAAGTTCGCCCTCATGGATTCATGGTCAAGCTAGGGGGTGAACAGGACAAGTGATTTGGTTGTCTTGTTCTCAGATTGGGAGGAACGTGGTTGTTCCCTTTCTCTTCAACGTTTTGGTTCAGATATGTTCATCTACCCTTTTCTGTTTACATATCTTTTTCTTTTAAGTCGTTGTCATTATGCATCGATATATCACTGGGTGAATGAGTCCTATCGAAATTTTCTTTAGATAAGTATTCATTGTGACTTAAATGATAGAAAGAGTAGAATTATCNATGAAGTTTTGCTTTTGTGTGGGCAAGCTGTGTGTTACATCAGCTGTTGTTGTAGATCATTCAGTCTTATTAGAGGGATTCTAGTATGCTCTTTTGGATTTTCAGATTGTTTTTATGTAGATCTAAACTTTAGTTTTCCACCAATTTGACCTAACTTTGTGATATGTGGCATCTACATGCTTGAAATTTCCTGATGGTGCTTTATTTAAGAAGATCCATTGTTTCGATAGGTCTTAACTAATATTCAGTTGTTAACTTTTAGGAATTGACTCCATGAGTGCAGATCTGCTTACCATGTCATGAAAATTTAACAATGTTAGATTAATTACTTCCAACTTCACTTAAAAGTTAATATACCCCCTTCTTATAAGAGATTCCTTAATCTCAAAAGGTGCCTTTATTTAACTCGTTTTACTTACAACCTTTTACTTGTTTCAAATTGGTCACAACCTGTACGTATGACCGATGCAACAATTTGATGCATGCCACGCAAATGGATGCCTTGAATCTTCTGCAACAAAACCTAATAATTTTATTGTTTGATGTTGATGAGATTGAACGGTTTTGACTATGAGATGTAGCAAATTGTTAAACACATATACCCACACAAGCAGATATTATTGTGTCTTATATTCCATAAATTTTAGCCACACGACCTGCATTTTTATTCCTCCACAATGACTTCGCCACAATTTTATTATTATTATTTTACTATGCACTCAATAATCTGATTTTTAATGAACCCATTTTTTTAAATGGTTAACTACGGAAGGGTTATGCAGGGTTTCAATGCAGATTGAGAAATATTTACCTTCAATATGGTGCAGTTCTCATGTGCTTAGGCCTTCAACTGTAATGGCAATATAAATCCAATGCCCTAAGGACATGACCCATAGAACAACGCCAAGA